>BQNB010137116.1:1798-17901 GCA_026074375.1 Tanacetum coccineum
CCATTACCATTTATCACATGCCCAAGAAACTGCACTTCTCTTAGCCAGAATTCACACTTAGAAAACTTAGCATACAATTTCTCCTTTTTGAGCAGTTCCAAGACTAACCTTAACTGTTCTACATGCTCCTCTTGAGTCTTAGAGTAGATTAAGATATCGTCTGTAAACACTATCACAAACTTATCAAGATACGGCCTACAAACTCTATTCATCAAATCCATAAATATTGCTGGTGCATTAGTCAGACCAAAGGGCATTACAGTGAACTCGAAATGTCCATAACGAGTCTTAAACGCAGTCTTTAGTATGTCATTCTCGTGCACTCTCAGCTGATGGTATCCAGACCTAAGATCTATCTTCGAGAAAAACTTTAACCCTTAAAGTTGATCAAATAGATCATCAATTCTAGGAAACGGATAACGATTCTTAACAGTCAACCTGTTCAATTCCCTATAATCAATGCACATCCTAAAAGAACCATCATTTTTCTTAACGAACAATATTGGCGCTCCCCAAGGCGATGAGCTTGGTCGAATGAAACCCTTGTCTTGGAGTTCTTTGAGTTGTCCTGACAACTCCTCCAATTCAGAAGGTGCCAAACGATAAGGAGACTTTGCTACCGGCGTTGTTCCGGGGATTAACTTAATCCGAAACTCAATTTCTCGAATAGGCGGTAATCCAGATAGATCATTTGGGAATACCTCAGGAAAATCTCTTACCACAACAATCTCTTCCTGTTTCTTATCACTAGCCTTAGCACTCATCAACAATATCGCTTTCTCTTTCAGTCTCTCTCCTACTACTCTAAGTACCTTGCTATCCGGTAGTGGTATCCTTACTACCTTCTCATGACAAATTATTTCAGCCTTATAGTTGGACAACGAGACCATACCTATAATCACGTCAAAACTCCCATGTCCAAAAGGTATCAAATCGATGTCAAAGACATGACCCTTGATTTCTAGTTTGCAACCTTTAATAACTTTATCAATCTCTACTAGCTGCCCGCTAGCTATCTCAATCTCATATCTGAAACTTAAGTCACTAGGCTCTAAGCCTAACAGAGATATAAAAGTAGTAGAATCAAAACTATAGTCGGCACCAGAGTTAAATAAGGTAGTGGCAAAATGATTGTTCAAAGTAAACATACTCGTCACAATGTTCGGATCCTGGTGAGCTTCCTCTGCTCCCAACATGAATGCCCTACCCCTAGCCTGGTTCCCTTGGTTTCCACGACCCTGACCCCCGTTATTAGCAGCAACTTGATTTGGACGATTTTCTTCCGGGCCTCGTGCCCTATTCAATCTAGGACAAGCTGACCTGACATGGTCGGTACTCTCACACTCATAACATGCCCTAACAGTTGGGTTTCTAGCATTAACAGGATTCACATTCCTCGGCACACCTCTACAGTCCATTGCCAAATGTCCCGGGCGGTTACAGTTGAAGCATGTGCGACAAGGTCCACCGAATACACGGTAGGAGTTGCAGGTGGTACACTTGGGCCAAGTACCCATATTCTCTCTTCCTACAGGGTTTATAATGGTAGCAAAAACATTCCCAGTCCTAGTCCTCTTATTATCATCCCTTCCACTCCTATCCTTGCTAGGTTCCCCCATATTTACTCTTTTCTCAACCTTCTTAATTGATCCATTTCTCACAACCTCATCAGTTAGTGCACCAGAAATCTGCACTGCCTTCTGCATAGTCTTTTTCTCCGTTGCTGCCACCATCTCGCGGATTTGTGGAGCAAGGCCATAAACATACCTCTCAATCATCCTACTCTCAGGAGTTACCAAATGTGGAACTAACCTAGCCAACTCATGAAACCTATCAGTATAGCAGCATGGCTAGCCCTGACCATGGCGTGATTCCACAACTCAGATTCCAACTTTTGCATCTCATGACTAGGACAAAACTCTTGTATAATCATAAACTTAAAGTCATTCCATGACATACTAATAGCAACTTCCCGGCTTAGCGTGTGGATCTGAGAGTTCCACCACGTTAAAGCCTTACCCACAATGAACCAGCAGTGTATTTCACTTTTTGGTCAATACTAAAACCACTCATATCATGCACAGACTCCATTTTCTCAATCCAACGAGTAAGAACTACAACACCTCCCTTACCATCATATTCCTTAGGGTTACAAGCTAAGAACTCCTTATATGAACAACCTACCCGGTTGCCATTTACTATCACATTCCCAACGTTCTCCTGAACGTTCTCATTAACCACATTACCATTCTGATTTCCAACATTTCCTCGGTTACTAACCTGAGCTAACATGGCGGGTAAGAGGTTCTGCAATTATTGGGCAATGATCGTTGAGAAGTCGGGTGCTCCCCCATTGGCTCCCTCTACATTCCCATTGACTCCCTCTACACCCCTATTAGCTCCCATACCTTGGTCATTTCCTTACCTTCCAATTCTTCAACACGCTCTATCATTACTCTTCCTAGGGTCTTTACCCTTTCCACCCCTACCAACCTGTACACCCGTTCCCCCTCCTAGTGATTCAGCAGCAGGCCGGCCAACACTTCGGGTCCTCATTCTTGGCAACATTATCTATACGAGGGAGAACATGGGCAACATTAGGTAAGTGGGAAAACTAATATATATTGAATATCTTACTATATATACCGATATACACATAACACCACCCTACGGTGTCAACATCGATTTATGTGAACAACATTACTAAATATGAGTGAGTTGTGATATGCTTATAATTATGTTGGCCACCGTACTTATATTCACATCCTTTCCCAGTCATATTCAATTTGAGCTAAACTTTCAATGTTGACATATCTTAAAGCACTAAACCGCGTAAATACAAAGCGGGACACCGCACTATAGTCATATATGCAATAGGGACAAACGGATCTTAGGTTATAGTCTAGGCCAATCTATCTAGTTCTCTATAACCTTAGGTCTGATAACCAATCTGTCACACCCCGACAAAGGAGAAAACTCGGGAATGCAACATAATGATCAATCATAACACAAGATCCAAAATAGAGAAAACTACATTACATAAACTCCAAGTGCTATGAAGACCATCAACCTCGAGTGATGTCCCAAATCGCAACTTAAAATCACCTCAAATTCTCTTTCATTATTCAATGACACACATAGGGGACATAATTCCAAACTTAATCCAAAACATCAAATACTATAATAAAACACAAGTAGCAAGACTTCCAAACGAAATCCACACGGGCAGACTTTCTAAGTCTGCTATCACAATCACCAAACTACTCTTCTTTTACTTCACCTGAAAATAATACTTGAAAACGTCAACAATAATGTTGGTGACCTCATAGGTTTGACCTTAAACCCAAAAGTCGTGCCAATATTTCAACAGTGGACAATAGTGATATATGACAGTGAATATATGCTAACAATCTACGACATAGCATTCCTGCTAGTCAATCACAATATGTCACTTACGTACCTAAAGGGCCTACCAGATGGTAGCACTAATATTAGGGCAGGTCCTCACATAAAACTTGGGTAGCGTACCATAGCTCCAATAATCACACAAATACTGGGTAGGCGTACCCATCCGATCCAATAATCTCACAACACTGGTAGACGTACCCATTCGATCTAATAATCATCCATAATATTCACATAACAGTCATAAGCACATATCTTGTCCCAAAAACAAAACCATATTTTGCACAGTTCAATTCAAAACATTTCAAAACATATTTGAGTATCATTTTTCCCCAACGGAATAATCAGTAATAACTTGGCTACGAGAAACTCACTTAAGAAAGTCTTTAGCAACCAAATTTCAATACACAAAGCAAATGTCAACGACGCCCGCACACGACCTAGTTCAGTTAATGTCCCAATTTAATAAATCCAATTCCAAACAATCTGCACGTTTGATGCATAGAGTTTAAACGTGTTGTACAATTACCCAAAACAATTTAGTGGTGTAATGGTTGACGACATATTTCCATTATCATATCAATCTCATTCCCCGATAATACATACTTATACTATTTAGAGAAAATAGTTAAGTCGATATGAATAAATTTTTAAATTAATATTTATTAAATTATTATTCGACATGGTCCATTCGGTAACCTTAGTCACTTCAAATAATCATAATACGGTTAAAAATGAAACGTTTACTCATAATAAACATATTATGAGAAGTTCACGAGAAAAAATATATTTTTGGTCTTTTTGTATATTTATTAAATAAATATAAAATTAATCATATTTTTTTTTATTTTTTAGTTTTTTTAAATAAAAAATCATGTTTTTAGGAAAATTTCTAAGTATAAACTTTTTACAAAATTTCGACATGACCCGTACGTTTATACAACGTTTTCCAAGGTTTCAAACCTCATTTTTAACAATTTTCACAAATTCGACACTTTTCGACAAAATTCCAAAATCTCAATATTTAACGTTTACTAAAACGTTTTTCCCAAAATACCGTTGAATATCACTTCGTAAATACATTTCCACTTTCAAAAGTCCGACAAAACTCTCATAATGACTAAATATCGCTTATTGGGCCTTAAGGCCCAACAAGGGTCCATTAGGACATTTATAAGTCCAAAATACTATCCAAGTCCAAAATTAAGGTCCAGTTACATATATAATCTCATACTAATATGTAGAAAATAATCCTGACCACAATAAGCCCCTCCATTAAGCCACGGCTTAAATAGACTTATTGGGCCGTGAGTCCAATAGCTCAAAAATACGTATATTAAGCTTGAAAATAAGCTAATAAGCTACGTATCGCATTTGGTAAGCCTCAAAAATAATCCACAACATACGCCATAACACAAAAATAATTAAAATCACTTTCCTAGTGATTTTGGGAAACTATACGTGGTATATAAGCCCAAATAAGCCAAGAAATAGCTTAAAAATAAGCCCGAATAAGCCATACAAGCTACTTATAAAAATAAGCTATTTAGCAACATATATTTATTCATAACATCCCGGACACACAACATCAAAACTACAAAAACCCTCTTTTTCTTTCTTTTATTACACGAACCAAACACACCCTTTTCTTTCGTTTCGTTTCAAAAAAATCGATTTTCACAACGATTAACTTCTACAACTAACATCTATGCATCAAAATAAACCCAAAAAGACAAACAAAAATTAAATTTGGAAACTTACAAGAAAATCTTCAAAAATGTATATTTCGACACGAACCGGACAACCCAAACGTTGTTTAAATGAATACCAAAACACTCGTATCAACCTCAAATATCACGTTCTTGATCAAAGTTAAAATTTTTATGGTGGATTGTTGTTGGTGAGGGGCGGACGAACACAAGCACACACCAAGGTGTGTATGTTTTTTTTTCAAATGAAAAATGATGAGGATTATGGGATAATGGGGAGTGTAAGGCATCTTTATGCACCAATTCTAGACACATTATCTAAAATTAAGCCATCTTGCTCCCTCCATTGACTTCTTGACCGACTACCATCCTATGGGGTGTCAGGTCTTTCTTTTTGTGTCGAAATCACTTAAATACTCGTAAAACTTAACCGTAAAATTTTCCCCAAAGTTAATTAGCATTTTTATTCACTTTAAACATTATTTTTCACATTAAACCTAGAGTATATCCACACGACATATTTTTACTTTTTCCCTTCAAAACCCCCTTTTTTTTTTTTATTTGGTATTAACGAACGTGTCAGACTCGTTTTTCGGCATTTCTTAAAATTCACGGGTAAAACCACCCGGAATACAAATAACAAAATAATACCTTCCAAAAGGGATTATTATTCACAATAAACCTCAATTCAACATAATTTTCACAAACATCATCACCGTCAACACGATACAAAATTTGAATAAACTGACAAAAGTCAAATAGTCAAAGGACTATAAATGAGATATTCAGAACACAAAAAGTGCAAGGGTTACATATGTGTGTGTTGTTCGTGCTAGGATTCAGACGCTTTTCCAGCACACAATCTTGCTCATAAACGCAACTTGGAGAATCTACCGAGCGAATATCAGGGGAGTTTCTCATTCTAATTCTTTTTAAATTCTCGTATTTAATGTTTTATATATACAACGAGGACGTTGTATAATTCAAGTGGAGGGATGGAATTAGAATGTTTACTTGTCCTATTTTTCACAATAAAATGCTTAAATTATGCTCAAATTAAAAAAAATCAAGCATACTTTTGTGAAATTACATGTTACATAACCCGCACACAATAACCCTTGTTAGATATTGTGAGGATTTAACCTTTCCGTTTCTAAATGTTTACCCAAATTCCACAAAATATGAGTGTGCCGGTGATGTAGTGGACTTTAGAACTTGGCTTGGTATATCACTCGAGACCACAATAATGAGTATTATGGATTTAATTGGAGTAACTTGTTTAAATTGGTAAATTTTAGGATTACACCCAAATCGCCTTTACATGTTGCTTATTAACTAACTACACCAGTTAGTTAACCTCCCGTTTAAATCCTTTTCCACTCTCATCTTTAGAGTGAAGATCCATTAGAAAAACCCGTAGAGCCAATCCTTTAGGAATTACACCAACTATTTGTTTTGTTACACCCTTGCACTTTAACCTACCCTGTTAGACTAAGTTTAATTTACAGTTGCTAGTTGCTTAAAGTGTAAAGTATGTATTTCCCCAGTCTTGTGTCATTTTCTATCTTTGGTGCGGTTGGAAATTTGCACATTGCAAATGGGAATGTATATTAGTAGTGAAAACTCATGTGATTTTACTACCGTTACAATTATTGATGAGTCCGAAGAACGAATGAACTATCGAAGAAATTATCCAAAATTATTATGATCGTAAAGATGGTGAAACTACACCGAGATTTGAAGAATGTTAGCAAAAAAATAATTAAATAAAAAAAAATATATAAAATAAAAAATAAAATAAATAAAATCGAAAAAAATGGAAAAATACAAAAAGAGAAAGAAAGTTTGAAGATAATCGTTTTGCAAAGAGCATTACCGAAGGAATTACATGAAGGATCGATTATTCGTTGATACGCCACAAAAATCAACGATGTAGAGTATTGTACAAAGTGGAAGATATCGCCACTTGCCTTGTAGAGTATGTAAAGTTTTGGGATGATTAGGAAGTTGACCGTTACGGGAACGCCAACTTAGGTTGTTGTTTTTGATCGATGATCAAGACGTTGTAAATAGTTGTGTCTTTATCATGGTAACGGTCGGAAAAAAATGTCTAGCAACTTGTACTTTAGGCTTAATCTATTTGTTTCTTGATTTTTATTTAACAACAATTTACTTCCCTCTCACCTAATGATTAGCCGCTGGTTTTACGCGAATGAGGACTTGTTCGAGCGTACATGTCTATTCCGTCGTTACGGCCATGTATGCATGTCTTAGCTGCCTCGTTGGTTTACGACTTTTGGTGAAAGTTAGAAGGTTCCTACCCTATATCATTCTTCATCCTAACCGTTGGTTAAATTCGAATGAGGATGTGATAGAACACACATGTCTATTCCGTCGTTATGGCCATGTATGTGTGCTTCAGCTGCCTTGTTGGAGTGGTACTTCTGGTGAAAGATTGTAGAATGATCAACCGTAAGCCTTTCCATACAAAAACCCATATTTACCTTTATAAACTTGTTACTCCTTGGCTTTAGTGGTAGAGATGTGTATCCTTGCCAAGCTTATGATAGAATACTCGTCACGACCGAGCAATTGAGCGAATTAGTTACATGTTACCACATAGATTAGTTGAGTGATTTGAGTGATTTCATCTTCCTTTTTTGTGAGGTGTTTGGTTGTGTACTTGTGATTGATCAAATAAATACTTTAACGGAAAATATCCTTAGGGATACATTTTTATAAACTTCTAAAGGCTACTTGAGGACAAGTAGGATTCAAGTGGAGGATATTTGATGACATCAAATAACGTCTATTTTATAGCATCATTTATCCCATGTAATTAACCCATTTTGTATAGTTATTGCAAAGAATTGTTACTTAATCGTTTATATTTGAGAATTGCAGTAATTATAGAGTAATTGGTGAAAGTTAGCAAAAGGCGCGCATTCTGGAGCTTAAATGAAGAAGATTACTATTCTGAAGACCAATACGCCGTATCCATCAAAAAAGATACGGCGTATCCGTGCCTGCACTTACCAAAGACCACAACGGAGTAAAGTTTAATACGCTGTATCAAGAGAGACTCAATACGCCATATTCAAGATATAGTATGTGAATATTCTAGAAGATATCAAACGTGGTCCATACTCCAAGAAATCCCCAATACGCTGTATCTAATCCTTGGATACGCCGTATCGAACCGACTTCCAGACCTTATAAATAGAAAACTCAAAAACGAGTTTTAGGTGTGCTAAATCATATTCTCAATACCTAAACCATACAAGTCAATTTTTAGAGGAGAAAAAGAGTAGAAGAGGTCGAGCAACGTTATCAATTCCATAGGATACATCGTGTAATTCCTTTTAGTTAGGTCTGCGTTATGGTTGCTGTTAGCAGACGTTAACTCGGTTAGTTTACCTTGATTATTTATTGCATGTTGTATGCATTATGTCGTTTATTTGTCTTTTACCTTCGGGGTGGTGAATTTATTTGGAAGATCGTAATGTTTTGGGTATTTTGTTTATCGTGATTATGGATTATCGTTGAAAGCTTGTTTATGTTTATATTTTCGATTCTTGGTTTTCGCGCTTTAGTAGGCGACGATAATTAATATGGATCTAGTGTTACGGTCTATGTATTTTATTGAGTATGGGATAGACTCTCCTTAGTGTGTGTTTTATTCGGGTAGCTTAGCGTCACTATGATGTATCCTTCTAATTCTGTGTCGAGGAGACGGCAGCTTAATAGGTTATTGGATATGCCAAGGGTGTATTGATGTGTTGTCCTTGCTAGTGACCTTGATTTGTAACTATAGGTTCGTCTGTTTCCATTGGATTGTTGGACTAGGGGACTACTAGTGTTAAATACCATTAGCGGTTAGGGGGTTTAGTCGGCTTGGAGCTTGGGTTTATCAATTTACATCGCATTGCTTTTTATCCCTTGTGTGTTTATATTTCAGCGATTAGGATGCTTTTTGCGGATGCTTTTTAGTGTGTATGATATGATTGGGTTAGGGCGTTGGATGTTGTTTAGCCAGATAGTCCTTTAAGAATGAGTGGCGACTCGAGAGAAGAAATCATGGCACTTCATATATCACATTAAACATCATGTATGTATCGGATTATTAGGGTTTTTTCTGTTTTTTTATATTTGGCTAGACCGTTCTTTTATACTTTTGTTATTTGCTCGCGTGGGGTTTTTGTCACGTTTATTGTTTGTAGTAACAAACCAATTCCGTGGCTAGGTCGCTCTGGACAATAAATCCCCCTTTTCCGTTGAAATTAGGATGTAGACTGACTTTGGGTTAGTGTGGATTAAGTATCTTTAGATGATGATTTAACTTGTTATTATATTATATTGAGAGATTTTACCTCGCTTAATGTGTTCGTCACCCTTCTTAACTCACGTTATTTCGAACTGTTAGGGTCTTCATGCCCGGTAAAGTGTTGTTTTTAGTGGAGTTGGGCAAAATATAAATTTAAAACTTGATTATTTTAATTTTATACCCTCTCAACTGATATCCAGCATGTCCATCCTGATTGATGGTGTGGGTGACGTATTGAACGTGATTGAAATTTGAATATAGCTCCTTTAGTCAGACCTGATGCATTCAGGGGAAGCATAGTGCTTACTGTAGTAATACTGGCGGCGGTTAGTCATGTAAACATACGTTTTGAGAGTATTTTGATTTCATGCTATAGTTGGTTAAATAACGTAGGTGGAATGATGAGGCTTATAAATAGTCCACTCATTTGTTCCAACGATGTTTGAGTTTCTTCTTTAAGTTCGTGCAAAACCAGGGTTTTAGCTTTATTTGAACAAGAATATTGGGAAATTTTCAAAGCTTGTTAGCTTCGCTTTGTGTTTCACCACTTATTGGTTCAGGTCGCTGATGGGTGTTTTTATACGAATGTGGTCTTGCGGAGCGGCCGCAGATATACCTTGCTTTTTTGGTTTTCCTATATGCATTGTTAATTGGGGTACTATGGTTAATTCATAAGGTGTGCATCTTCTGGGGGCGATACAATGATAGAAGTTGGGGTTGGTGCTACAGTCATAGCTCTTTCACTCATAGGTGATCATGTGGATCGAGATTGTGGATTTCGTGGATGGTGATAGTGGGTAGGGATGCTACTTCTTGCTGTGGGATTATTTATGACGATAAAAAACTTCAAGGATGGATTTAGGGGTGAGTTGAAGATTTGAGCACATGCGACGGCGTCGGTTTTTTGTTTGTTTGTTTTAATTGTTCTTGTTGTCTTTTTCTGATTTTTATTTTTGTGAGATTTGGGTTTTAAGTGTGGGTTCCACCAATGATAGGGTTGTTTTACTTACACTTTAGGGTTTTGCTAAAAGTACTTTTTTGTATATATATTTTATTTTTTTTTTTAGTCTAATTTATTTTTATTTGATGTGATTTATACATACGTTAAGAATTTTGAAAAAAGACATTTTTATATATATAATTAAGGCTAATAGGATAATATTCAAAATAAAGCAAATTATTTTCAATTTTTTTTACTTTTATAGATTTATATATTAGATATATTTTAATTTTTATTATATATAGCAAATAAGGATAAATAAATAAAAGATTATATATATTAATAGGTGCGGCGTATTATGGAAATTTTTTGTTTTTCACTTTTTTTTGGATTTTCGAATATTATGATAAACTAGATAATTACAACTACACAAGGCATATAATCTGATAAAATACAATTCCAAATGATTATAGAACCTAAGACTAACAGATTGGGGGGTTTTAGTTTTGGTTTCTGAAATAAGATTTTGCTTGTGAAAATTTGCAGAAAGAGCGGCGTACTTAGGTAAAGTACAATGTACTTCCCGGGTTTTTAGGAAAACCGACGCACAAACAGGATGTACGACGTACTTCCTGAAGAAAAAATGATTTTTGGGTTCCGTTTGCCAGAAAACGGTACGGCAAGTTTGAAATTTTTTTTGTAAAACAAAATAGCACCAGAAATAAGCAACAAACTATAAAAACTTAAAGAATTACCGGGCAACGACGCTAAAAACTTGATGTGTGTTTTGCAAGCTTTAAATTTATAATACTAGAAATACTAATTTTTACTAAAAAACACAACACTCGAGAAGTATACCCATTTGTGTATGGTATAACTTTAGGTAAGTCCAGGTCATTCCACGAGAATTGATGTTTTCACAGTTTGTAATTAAGGTGCTGAGGTTAATAAGATTGTCACGGATCAAATTAACCAAATCTTGCATATATCGAATGTTATAACGAAAGTGATTAAAAGATGATTCAATCAAATGATTAAGGTATGTTTGTTTAGGCAATGATCACTTAGATAATGATGTGTTTGGAATAGTATTTATAAGTTTAGAAAATAGAGTTATCACAAGTTATAAATCCTTTCTGCCTTTAAATATAACTAGTGATTATATCGATTAATAACAACAAATCCTTTCGGCCTTTATAAGTTATTATAACCAATATATTAGATGGATTGATAGAACACATGTATAAAGAAACCTTTTGGCCTATTTTCTTATATAAAATATATTTTACCAATTTAATAAACTCATATCCAAAAACTCCATATCCAAGATCATATATTGCCCAAACAAACGTAAAAGGATTACTCCATAATCAAAGAAGTAATACAACACATTATGAACTCAAACAATTCAATAATAATCATATTCAAAGGATAAACAAGATTATACCAAACTCCAAGAGCAAATGATGATGATTTCACAAGAATTTCCCAAGAACACTTTATGATATTCAAAGTAAAACCCGGAAACTATGAATAATTCTGTCACAATTGCTTATATATTCGAAATAACACTTCAATTACGCTTCTTTGATGGATCAAAATCTGGGTTTGTTGATGAACATCAAGCAAAACCATCCAAATTCCTTCAAGAACACCTCTAACTTTGATTCTAATGGTGGTGATGATGGTGTTATCAATGGTGGTTTGGATCAAAGGTTTTTCAAGCCTTTATCACTAAAAACACCTATCCTAAGTAGTACATACAAGTTGGAGGTTTGTGTGTGAGAATGTGTGAAATAAGGGAGCCAAGGAAGATATTTATAGGCTTTTGCCTTTAATTTTCTAACAGACTCAAAAGTGCGCCGCACTTTGGCCAAAACCGCCACACTTTTCTCACTTTCAGCACTTGACCTTTTTCACGGTAGTAGATAATTGAATTCTCTTCGCGTGGCCACTTGAACCAACTAAAACGGAGTTCGTATGACCGAGTTATGGCAAAAACAGTAAACAGGTGTCGGGAGATCATTAACTTGAGTTATTTCTTCGACTA
Source organism: Tanacetum coccineum (assembly GCA_026074375.1). Lineage (NCBI taxonomy): Eukaryota > Viridiplantae > Streptophyta > Magnoliopsida > Asterales > Asteraceae > Tanacetum > Tanacetum coccineum. Next base: position 14,227 of record BQNB010137116.1, read on the forward strand.
AGCTTCAATTCTTCGTGTAATCTTCCGTATTCTTCCACGACACGTACCTAGAACATATAATTGCAAATATACATGATTTAGTACCGAAAGTTCACGAGAAATGATCAAATATATATAAATAACGCCTCCATAAACATGTATAATTTAGGTGTTATCATACACAAACTTACTTTACTCCTTTACAACGATTCTATTTATAGGCTAAGGAATAGGTAATACCCGTTGGGTAATAATTACGTGCTAAAAGAGAATGCACAAAGTACATTCATACTTTATCCCTATTATAATTGCCTATTCTAGGTAATGGACAAACATACTTTAGGTACATCAGTAATGACAACTGTTCTTGTTATGTACCCATAATTGGATATGTTGACGTTGGTTGATAAGGACTTGTACTTATTCTTTCAAACATATCCCGCCTATTCTTTGCTTACTTAGATATTTGTCTACGTCTTTAGGTCTTCTTTTGTTGAGGAGATCAAAAGAGATTCAGTGTGTTTATTATCATTACTCATTGAACTCATCACCTTCCTATTTGGCTCAGGGACTTTATTCACTGAGTTCCTCCTCATTGAAAGGTGATTCTTTCTCTCAGGCTTATGTTGAACATTTTGAAGGTAACTTACAGAATGACTATTTATTCAGTAAGTTGATTAATGTTTAAAGGTTATCTAACACTTAGATGTTATCTATACAAATTTTAGATAAAGATCATTCGGCACTGATTCTGGCCCAACAGCCTTCCAAACGAGCATTAAAAATCACAACGCTCATCGTTTATTGCTCCAAAATGCTTCTAAATGATTTGTGCCAAACACACCCTTAATAAGTACTATGTGTTAATATTTTAATGGCATTCGAAGCCTGACCGAGGGCGGATCTACCCTTGTAGTATTATGGGGAGGGGGTGCCCCCAACTGAAGTGTTGCGGACACTAAAAAAGATAAAGAAAAATATTGGAAATTAATAGAAAAAGGTCTGGTGCCCTCACAGCAGTTTGTTGCTGTGACTTTGTTTGCTCGTAAAAATAATGAAAAGATAATACAGAAGTAGAAAAGAGAGAGTGCAGGGACATGAAGAGTGAGATGAGTGGTACAAGATATGGTAGTATTAATTACTTTTTTTCTTTTCTTTCTTATTTTTATTTTTTTTATTTATAAACATTGTCTCTTTTTTGTCTGTTTCTATCTTTTTACTTTCACTTTTGTCTAGATACTACAACTAGCTGATTATACGGTACTAACACAAACGTTGTGTATGTGACCTTATTGTTCTCTTATAGTTAAACGATTTGTCTCTTTAAAATGCTTAATGTTATAATATTTAATAGGGTTTTCCATTTTGTGCTTTAGAGGCACAGAATAAGAAGACAAAAAGTATTCAGGGACCAAAAAATGACTCAAAACTCACAAAAATACATTTTTTATGGGTCCCTAATCTTTTTTGTGGGTCCCCGGGTACTTTTATATACTTTTTGTCTTCTTATCATATGCCCTAGGTATAAGATAGAAAAATCGTACTTAATATACTACTAGTTGGTTACCCGCGTATAGCGGCGGCAATAAAAAATTTACTAACTCAACTTTTTACGTAATTTCCTACCCGCTTAGTAATTTCGTTTCACAAATGTATGTGTTCGTTGGGGTTTCCCGTAACTTTCCCGCAACACCATATTAACATCATCATTCTCGCATGTAAAAAGACAACACTCTCTCCGAAAGTATATAGTTTTAACGTATCAAGTTTATATTTAATTAAGATTAAAGTTGTAAAAAATATAAATCAACATAAAATAAACCCATTAAAATGTAAAAAAAAATTATAAAAATATATCAAAATGGATGTTGAATTAAAAAACATAAAATTTTAAAAAATATGGTGAAATAAAATTAAATAGATAAAAAGATATTTCAATTTGAAAATAAAGGTGATTTTTTAATCAAAAGGTGACACATGTCACTTTATGATGTGATTCCCAAAAATGAAATGGATGGTCAAGATTGCACCTCCTTATTTTAATTTTTAATGAGTCCCACATTATAAATGATTTATATAGTAGTATAGATACACACAAATATACCAACAACGCGTATGCATAACTGATTTACAAAGTGCAATTTAATTTCAACTGTTCAATCCATTCAACATTATCTTTCATATATTTAGAACAAAATTTAATTTGTTGTATATGTCTGATGTGGTTGTGTAATCCTATTTATATAGGTTAACTTGGAGGGATTATTATTATTATTTTTGTAAATACAGTAGAATTTTTAGCTTCTAATTTTCGTTTCCTTAAAAAAATTAGAATGTAAATCTATATTTATATTAATACTACATTATAAAGCATTTGAGACACTTCAATATTAAGAAAGACTGAAAATTTAAACTTTTCTTTTTCTTTTTATGAAAATATCATTTTTTAACAACAAACATATTAATCTTATTTTATTATGTAACAACATTTTGTCATTTTGTAACAACTTTTTGTTATGTGCAATCTTGACCATCAATCTCATTTTAAGGAAGCACATCTTAAAGTGACATGTGTCACTTCTCAATTAAAAAATCACATTTATTTTTAAATTGAAATATCTTTTCATCTATTTAAATTTTTTATAATTTAATTTCTTCGTATTTTTTAAAATTTTATGCTATTTAATTCTGTTAGCAGACGTGTTTGTATGGCCCAAAGGCCTGTGCTCATGATTAGGCCCAATGTGTAGTATATATATACATTGTATTGTACTCATTATACTCATTCAATAAACTTATTGAATGAGTATAATGAGTACAATACAATGTATATATATACTACACATTGGGCCTAATCATGAGCACATGCCTTTGGGTCATACAAACACGTCTGCTAACAAATTCAACATTCATTTTGATATATATTTTTATTAATTTTTAATTTTTTATAATATCTCTTAAAGTGCTACTTTACACGAGTAACATGCAGGTTTGTATAACACATAACACAAGAATAGCAAATATACCTTGCATGTATCATCACTAAAATGTGAAAAATATCTTAAATGCAACAGCTGTGGTTCGGTAACTGCAACCTTTTCAAAAATGGGAAAACTTTATTAGGGGTGTTCATGGGTTCGGTTATCGAGTTGTTCGGTTATATTTTTAAGGTTCAAAGAACCAAATCGGATTCTAATTTGATTAAATCGAACCTAATACGGAACTAAATAGCTAAAAACCAAACCGAATAACCGAACCCCATAACCGAAAATCAAACCAAATAACCCGAATTATATTATTTTAATTATTTATTCATTTATTTATATCAATATTTAGCACTAGAAAAAAAATTCAAGCTTAAAAAATGTTATATTTATACTAGAAAATAGTTAATATATTTTTTAATGTAAATATATAAATATATATGAATTCGGTTTTCGGTTTAAATTACCAAAATCAAAACCAAACCGATGACCGAATATTTAATTCGTTACGGTTTGGTTTTGACAAATTCGGTTCGGTTATAAATTTGATTATGTTGTTTTCGGTTTGGTTCAATTTTAGTTTTCGGTTTTTTGAATATTATCTGAACAATAAACACCCCTAAACTAGCAAAAAAAAACATTAAAAGAAAAATTAAAACAAAGTAAAATAACTTAATCCAAATAACCCCTTAATAATAGGGCTTCAATCTTT
>BQNB010137118.1:7000-17901 GCA_026074375.1 Tanacetum coccineum
TCAGATTTGGGTTTGTGGGGTTTCTTTGAACTTTTGCCTAATGCACATGCAGAACATAAGTGATCCTTCTCAAACTTGAGCTTAGGGAGACCTCGTACAAGTCCATGTCATGAGATAGACGACGATGCCATAACCAAGACTTGGTTTTAGACGCCTTTGACAATAGACAACTGTGAGAGGATGCCATCATATTCCCAAGTGAGAGTGTATAAAGATTATCCCCTCGAGATCCCGTCAATAAATCAACACCATCTAGATTAGGAATGAAGCATGTGTGTTGACAAAAAGCCACTTCAAGATTGGAATCACAGAATTGTCCCACAGAAAATAGATTATGCCCAAGTCCTTCAACGTAATAAACCCTTGAAATAGTAACATTCCCAATCTGATAGTCTCCATAACCCATTATCTTTGTAACTTGATCATTTCCGAATTTAACTGTACCCAAGAATTTACTGATGAAATTGGTGAGCTGAGAGCAATCTCCGGTCATGTGCTTCTAGCAACCGGAGTCCAAATACCAGAGGACGATTTAGACAACCTGCATCCATTAAGAGAAGAATATGGAACATTGGTTTTTGTTAATCCCTAGGATTTACTAGGTTCCTGTTTGTTAGTAGATATTGTTTTTATAACCTCAGTTTTGCTAAGGGACTCAGTATTCTTATTCTTCATAGGTTTCCTTGAATATACCAAATTAACCACAGGTTTGGGTGATTCAGATTCTAAAACTATTGGTTTCCTAGAAGGCACTTCATTAGTAGTGGTAATCCTAGTTAAAGGGCACGCATTTCCTACAATAGTGAAGGTCTGACTGGTAGGTCTCCAAATATATCCCATCTTAGTGAACACTTTTCCTGTTGGTTTCCAAATTTCTCTCTTAGATTTTTTCTTCTTAGGTTTAGCATGGAATTTCATATCATTCATAGAATTAGAAACACACAAATTATCAGAAGACATGCAATCATCACCGTTAATACAGACATAATCATAATTATCATGTTTCTTGGAATTATTGCACAGACGCAGATCCGTTAGCTATAACAGTGACCATTCCTTGTATTCAAACTAATGGAGATTTTAACTTTCTAGGGGGAGCTTCTACTTTATTCTTCGAATTACATACTTGGTTGTTTGCAGAATCCTAATCATTGCTGGTATTGCCTAGAAGGCTGTGATCTGCTAGAACTAGAAGAAAGTCTTACTCCTGTAGAATGCAAAACACTTGTTAGAACTATGTTTGAAGTCGTGTCTTTTTTGTGTTTTCTGTGGATGTGTGTAATTCGGCAAACCTAACTTTCTTGTCCGTTTTCCTCGGTGTGACCTCAACTAATTGAGGACCAAAATTGTTGATGCTAGGGCAAGATCTACTTATGTGTGAAAGCAAATCCTGAATGACTTTGGTATACCTAAAGGCAGACTCTGAAAGTAAATCTTGGAGGTTTAATTCGCTTTTACACTGTTCGGACTTTATCCCTTAGGACCAAAGCTTCTTCCTGGGTATGCTTAATATATGAGGAGTGAGCAGTCCTTTTATTCAACAATTTGGGCGTGATTGGTTCCATATTATCCTTAGACACTTTTGGATCAACAGAGTGGGTCTCAGTAGCCTCCTTATCTAACGCTTTTCCTTTAAGTTTCCTTAACTCATTTTGTTGGGCTGCTATGACAAACCTTGTTCCTGAGTTTTGCATTTTTAAATCAGAAAATTTCCCTCTGAACTTTTATATTTTGACTGGTTTCATTAACGCATCACCATTGTTCTTTTGATTGAACACGTTTTGGTTTAATCGAGTCATTAAAGTTGTTTATATGTCGTTTCAAATGCTCAGTCTCTGTATACGAAGTTTTGTCAATCTATGTTCCAATTCAATGTCTACAGAGTCTCAAATTTCATCATCTGTCCATTTTGACTGTCTATCAAACATTCCCATTTAAGGAACTTAATTTGCTCTTTCAAACTTGGACATGGACTGTGTCTTTTGCTTGAGACTGAGCTCTCAATTCACTTAATTCAAACACCTGAGTAAAACTTGGAGCATTTTGATTTAAAACACTGTTTTCTAGTTAAAAATTTTCCTGATTAAGTTTGAGTATCGCTTCAAAAGTCGATGCAATGTTTTTCAAGAGTCGTTAAAACTCTTACCAAAGTTTATCGTACGTTTCTTTATCAACATTTCCTTTAGTATTAAGAAGATCCAGTCTTAATGTTCGAGACCAACCTTTGGACATTCATTCACAGTTTCACTCCCTTCATCACAGGGACAAATTCACTAACAGTTTTTACCAATCATCATTATCAATGGCTAGTGCCATGAGTCGTTATTTTCACTCAAAAATTGATTTATTTTAAACTTCAAAAGTTCTGGGACTCCAAAGCGATGTTGTTCGACAAACCTGTTCCATTTGATAAAAACCTTTTTTGGACATCGGCAAGTTCGTCAACCAAGATTGGATTAATGTTTATTGATGGATATCTTTTTAATTCTTTTATAAACGGAATGATTTCATCTCGAAAAACAAGACTTTGTATGCTTCAAACCCCCACGTGCCTCAGTTGATAGTGTGACAGTGGTTCTTTCTTTGACAACAGATCAAAGCGGTAGTTTGCGGTTTAGCTCTTCAAGCTAGTATACACCATACTTACTTTTGGAAGTTCTTTTGGAACCTCAACTTTGATGGTTGTTGAAGAATGAGATGGGTCTAAAGCTAGGACCGAAGTCGCTTTCCAATAGGCATGTTCACTATATAAATCAGATTGTCGAACAAATCGTTTGTTGTAATCGTTATTAAGAATAGCATAATTAATGGGTTTCGTGTTCACTCTATGTTTTACAACCAATGGATCTTGTTCTTTCAAAATCATTTTTGAACGACTCTCTTCACAAAGCATTAATGTTTCATCAGAATCGGGAATCACAACAGTATCCATTTTAAGAATGACATTCCCGTCATACAATTTTGGCTTTGACTCCCGAACTTTCTTCAGATAGAAAGGTTTTTCAAAACCGATTGCATGTTTCATGGAATCGTCTTTAAAACCAAATTATGGAATTTAGTTCATCATATGAACAGTTTGCGCAGATTGACCTCTTTTGAAAATGATATTATCAAGTTGCTTAATTTTTCTTTCTAAGCAAAATTTCTATCAATATTTCTGTTTTTTCCTTTTTAAATCATTTGTGAGATCTGAAACAGGAAACTATTTTTCATTAAAGAATCCTTTTCTTGCACTTGTTCAAAAAGAGTTTTCTTAAGACGTACAATCTCGGCATACTGTTCATTTGATCCTGAAAAACTGTTTTCAACATTTTGCATTTCTTTCAAATCTTTAACCTCTCCTTTATATCTGTCAAGCTCGGTAGTCAAAGCTTTATTAACATTGGTGCAATGCGTCACTTGGGTATTTAATTGTTCAAACATAGACAATATCAGGACATCTTGTTGAGCAGAAGAGTTAGAATTCTGGACAGTTTCCTGTTGTGTTTCACTCAGATACTGAGAATAAGGAATGATATTGCTATCACTGGTTATTTCAGTTTCTGTCTGACTCACATCATTAGACTGTTCAGAAGACGTCATTATCTGCTCACTTTGATTGAATAAATCATAGTTCAGATTATCTGGATTGTGTACCTCAGTGAGTGCATCTGAGCCATTCCTGGAGAGATTCGCCATGAGAGCAATCTTGGCTGAGTTGAGTTCATCACAATCAGAGTCATAGGCATCCAGATCATCGGCTTGATAAGCAGCATTGTGGGTGATGACAGTCTGAGAGGTTTGAATGTCAGGAAGTCCTGGATCTGCCAAAAATGCTATTTCTTCCTCTGTTAAAGCTTGACCACTTGCTTGAGCTTGAACCAGCAACACTTTATCATTGAACCATGTTTCATCCCTTTTCCTCTTGGGCTTAGTACACTGTTTGGCAATATGACCCTCCCCTTTGCAATTGTAACAGATGACAGTCCGTTGTTTCCCCGTGTTGCTTCCACTTGCACCAGGTGTGTATTTTCTCGTTGTTCCAGCAGCATAAGTAGTTTGTCTCCCCTGAACAGGTCACACAGTTACTTTTCCATCATAGATGGTAGCTTGTTGACGAGGGTTTGACGAAGTCCTTAGCTGATTGTTGGTAGTAGGATACCGAGATGTGACAACAGCAGTTAAGAACGACATCATGTGATTAATCGCATCAATTGGATCATCCCCTTTCTGGAACACTGGAACAATAGTCCGGGAGTCTGGTTGGGGAAAAGTCAGGTTGTTGTTGTGATAGGTTATGGGAGCATATTCCAACTTGTGGGATTGGTGGTTGCTGAAGAAATAACGTTGTGGGTTAAACGGTGGTTGGTACTCATTTAGGAAAAGTAATTGAAAGAGGTGTGATTGCTTGGTTGTGAATTTTTGTAGAGTTGTTACGGTATGGGGGCAAACTGTGAAGACTGATATGGTGAACCATGAAGTTTGAGATAGCAGACTTTGGGTGAGTGTGTGTATGAGAATTGATAACGCTGGCTGAGTCTAATTGGTGAGGATGCAACTATAGCAAGAGGATATGAGTTGCACTGTTCATGCATCAAAACGAACTTTTATTGCATTGTCTTAATGGTGTTGCAGGTAGATAGAAGCTGATCAACATTTGTAGTGTGCAAGTCTTTGACCAATTTTCATCATCCTGTAACAAATTTGCTACCATTCCTCAGGATAGAGTGTTTAAAGACTGGTAGCTGACTTTAAAACTGCTCCAATGGCATCTTGTAGATGTTTTATATCATTAGTTAAGGGTGCAACCTAAGTAATTACTCATGTAGCGGTCTCTTCCTTTCTTGTAAGAAAACTTATACGAATTTCATATACAGATTTCAATTACGTTCTTGTTTTGTTAACGTCGGTTCCTTGCATTAGCATTTAATCTTCTCCCAGAGATCTTTTGCACACGATGGTTGACTCACATGGGGGGGGGGGGAGCATAGATTTCAGTTGGTAGGCCTTGGAGAATGATGTTATTGTTTTGCATGTCACAATCTGCTTGAATGGCTTCAGTGGAGTTACGTTCAACTTATTCCTTAGCCTTGTTAATCCAATCCTCAGTGATTGTAGGCCAAATCAAGTGAGTCCTTTTTCAACAGAGGCCGATTCTTTCTTCAATGTGGTCTATTCATCATATACAGTTCCATTCTGTTTTCCATGAATATACAAGTGTTTTTCAAGCCATCGGTGGTTTGTTGTCTCCGCCAGAGAGATGTGGACTTATCAGCAGGAAGTCGTCAATGTGGTATCCAAAAGATTACAAATTGTTCGATCCGGTGGTAGAAACGAAATTGTGTTTGGTTTATGTGGTTTATTGAGTCTTGAAATGAAACTACACGGGGAATTTTACAATCTCGACAAAGCCGGGAAAACGAGTGGTTTGTTTCACGGGATTTTACAAGTCGATGAAATAAGGATAATTTTAATAATGAGATTGTTTTAAATGTATAAACTTAAGTTGGTTTCACTGTTCGGTTGACAAAATTTTTTAATTAGTTAAGTCCTACTGTTCGGTCCTACTGTTCGGTTGCTAGTGCGGATTTTCACTAAGTTCGATTGTCAAAGTTTAACTAGTTCGGTCCTACTCGTTCGGTCCTGCTTGTTCGGTTGTAACTAGTGACCACTCGTTCGGTTCCAACTAGAAAACACTCGTTCGATTGTCCACTGATGATGTTGTTCAAGTTCACCTTACAAATACTCAGTTCGGTTGTCTCGTTCGGTGATCTAGTTCGGTTGACTTGTTCGGCTTACTCGTTCGGTCCTACTCGTTCGGTCCCAACTACTACGAAACTAAATTTTCAAAACTCAAAAAAACATAATTTTTAATGGTTTTTAGCAGACATTCTTGTACAACTAGTGCTACTAACCCTATAGGAACAATAAAAATGAAAACTTTAAGGTTTTTAAGCCAAAAAAATTTGAATCACTCTATGTCATTTTTGGTTTGAACATATTTAGGTCCTGTCTCATACATAATCTTGTGAATATGTAAATGTGTAGTGTAGACTTTGTAGAATTCTAGTAATCTTATGATCAAACCAAGAACAAGAGTGAGATGTGGGTTGTGATGTTAGAGATAGAGAATGGATGGAATGGATGAAGTGTATTATGATGAAATGTTACAAATGGAACAACCAACCCCTCTCCAAGGCTAGGAGAGGGTTTATATAGTACAAGGATGGCCGGCCCATGGGCTATAATGGGCTTCCCATGGGTCTTGGGCCGGACTAGATTACTAATCTATTCATTACATAAACTACGAGCTAAGACTGTTACAACTTGGAAGTGACCGACACTTTTTGTGTTTCCAACACTAATCTAACTATGAGACAAACACACTTTCTAAGGTCAGTGCTGACAATGACCTTGTCTTCATACCCTAATCAGGATAGTTTGACTTCAAGTAGATAAGAGCTTAAACTTATCCATTTCAAACTATCCCGCATATTCTTTAAACACTTGTCTTTAGGGACTTCTAATTGTTGGATATCGTATGGGGTTCAGTGAGTCTATTGTCACAACTTACTGAACCATCACCTTCTTCTTTGGCTCAGGGACTTCATTCATTGAGAACCACCTCACTGAATGGGTAAGTCTTTCTTGTGGACTTAGGTTAAACACTTGAAGGTAACTCACTGAGTGAGTGTTCACTCAGTGACCTTGGAATGTTTAAGGATATCTAACACTTAGGATATTTTGTATCCAAATCCATGTGAATGATCATTGGGCACTGAATTGGCCCAATAATCTCTCCCTATTCGAATATAAATATAGCCTAAGTGTTTTTCATTGTAAGTGAGTAAATGCAGCTTCTTTTTACACTGATTCTAGAAAGCAATTTAAAGGATTCGATAACATAAAGTATTTCATCCATTAGGGATTACAAGTCCTACCAATCTATTACAAAACATACATGAAAAGTTACAAAAGTACTCAGTTCAATTTGTATCCAACATATTCAAGCTTCACTTTCTTAGACTTCAACTTCTCTTTGTCAGGATGACTTTTAATCAAACTCCTCAAGGCTAAGCAAAACCTTTGGTATGCTAGAGTACTGATGTTAGAAGCCATCACCAGGTAGGTCAGTAAGGTTTCAACATCAACTTTATGGACGTCACTCATTCTTTGAAAGGCCTCATCGCCAAAGATATCTATTAAGAACATTCCATTCTCAGGCTGCTTGATCCCCAGGTTGTTAACAAATAGGATTCCCTCAGAAAGACTTCTATTGCATTCCAAACCAGGGATGCAAGTCTCAGGCTCCAATTCTTGGATCTTCCTTTTTCTTCTTGAGGTTATGGAGAGAACTTGTCCAGGCGTAGGGAGAGTTGGGGTGATTCCAAGTTCTTCAGTCTTTCATACCTCTTTCCCAGGGAGGTCATCAAAACACCAACCACCTTGTTCTTCTTCTTTTGAATGATTAGGACCAATTCAACCAATTCAGACACCCCAAAATCACCAAACTTGAACGGGTTGAAAACATCAAAGTTCCTTTGATCATTTCCTATAAAGACTGTGATTATAACATGCATTATGTTTGGATAAATATTTATGTCAGTGATGGTTTCAAGTTTGAGTTTGCTGTTGGTGGCCTATTTATAATTATCTATCATCTTCCTTCTGAGCTTTGTTTCTTTCTTGATCTTCTTAGAATGTTCTTTGTTTAGGACTTTGATTTTAGCATCTTGAATCTTTCTAAAATCCTGACCACCCTTTGCTCTTGCAAGAATTTTAGGGTCAACTCCTGCATTAGCAGCTTCTTTATGAACAACCTTGATCAGTTTAGACTTGTTCATCTCCAATAACTTTGCTTCTCTTTCAGCCTTTTTCAACTTGTTTTCCTTGTCTAAGTGAGCCTGAATTTGCTCCTCAGTAAGCTGGTACATCTTTCCAGTTATCTCATATGGTACAAGAATTGGGGCATCAAGATCTTGACGAACTTCTTTAGATGCTGGCATAAGTTTTCTTAGATATTCATCAGTGTCTCTAGCTATGCCTTTTCCTCTGTCACGCATTGGCGGTGCTTGAGAGTTTTCAGATTGTAGAATTGTAATTTCAAGGATAGTGTCTGTAAGCAAAAGTCTTGAAGAAGATCCAATCATTTCAAGTTCAGGAGTAGGCCTTGTTAATGATAATAGTAATTGTAATTGACCTAGACACTTGACATTCTTGTACACGCTTTTCTTTATATGCAACTTCAGGCTCTTTTTCAATATCTTCAACTTCAGGTTCTTTAGTTGTGTTGAGAATTGACACTTGCTCCCCCTCGGTGTAAGAGGGAGCTTTTTGCAAAACAATAACCTGCTTCTCTAAATTCTCCTTCCTAACAGTTGCATTGACTTCATGCTTTGGAACTAGTGGAATTGCTACACTGCCTAAGGGGGATTCAGAAAGAGATTCCCTTGAAAGCCTGAAATATCTCACTCACCATCCCTTTGATTGAAGAAACATCAGCTAAATGGTGACCTGAGTGTTTTCAAAAGATGTTATTCTTGCTTGGAAACTTGGAAAGGTGATTGCTTGCAAGTTGTTTGCAATTTGAGTAAGCATGGTGGAATTTTGAATATAACCTTCAACAGCCCTAAGTCATCTCTGATTAAACTCAGGCTCTTCCTTTAAAGAATTACAGATGCTAGCACATTAAGAGCTTAAGGTGTTAAGAGTTGACTAAAATGCATTCAATTGGTTGAGGATCTCTAGTAGTTGTGCATTCCTGAGCAGCTCAGTGAGACTTATGATGTTCCTAAAGGTGGTGTTGTTCGACTCAACCATCTTTTTCATTGCTTCCTTGAGGGCAGAGTTAGCCTCAAGAGTTTTGAAGACTATGTTCAAGGTCTTAAGAAGTTTGGCTCTTTCATTAACTCCTGCTTTACTAATCTTGTCAAGGCTGTTATGGTCTCCTTTACAAGTTTATCAGTCTGAACTCTATGATCAACATTTTCTTCATAATAACCTTCTACTGCAGCCTTGAGATCAACATAGGAGATTGGAACTTCCTCATGATTAACCCAATAATCCTCTGCATCCTGAGCATATAGGACTTCAGACATATGTTAAAGATTTATTACCAGTTGCCTTTTAGTGATTGGCATGTAATTGTCATTTACACTAAATTTTTTAGAGCATGATGAGGATGTAGAGTCTGATGCATCAGTCTCCTTAGCTTTAGAGGATTTAGGTTGTTCTTTTTGAGGTGAAGGAGACTGATGTTCTTATGAGACAAGCTCTTTAGTAGGTGTTTTAGTAGAATGATGAGTTTGAGTTTCTTTAGTGTCAGGCTTAGGGATTTCTTCATCCATCTCTTCTTCAGCTTCAAAAACATCATCACTTTCTTCTATAAGTTCATCTTCTTCCAACAAAGCTTGAATGTCAGCAACACTGGTGAGTATCAGGGGATTAACATCCAGCTCTACTTCAGAAGAATTCTTGCTTTGGTGTTGGTCAAGGACCGATACCACAAATCTAATGGACTGAGTTTTATCTACATGGTACTCAGCACCAGTCCCTGAGAGAGGTGGATGAATCCCTATCAACGAATGGTTTAAGTCTCCTTGAGTCTTTAGGTTCAATGTTGGTCCCCTATGGTAAAGGCTTGGTTGTGCTAATACCTTCATTAGGGTGAGTGGCAAGCAATCCTAAATTAGTGGGGTGTTTGTTTCCCTCTGAGTCTTTAAGATCAAACTTTTTACTCTCAAGCAAAGGCTGTGAGTTGCTAATGCCCTCACTGAGTGGAAATGGAATCCCTTAACAGCGGGTTGTGTATTTCCATCTGTATCTTAGGGATAAGCAGTTTAGCCCAAGGAAAATGTGTAGTTTTGATCAAAATCCTCTATTGGCACCTCCTTAGTGGGTGGTGTTATAGTGGCTTGAACAATGGGTGTCTTTTGAGTCTTAGGATATTTCCTCTTTTGAGGAAGTTCTCTAAAAGCCTTAGGGCCCTGTGTCTTGGGTTTGGGTTGAGACACAATCTGAGACTTCTTCTTCCCTTTCTTTACAACAAATGAAAGTAGAGTCACTAAATGTTAGCCTTAAAATATTGAGTCGAACAATGGAAGTTCGTTCATTAATTATATTAGGTCTCGGTCATTAATTAATATACGTTGTAATAGGCTAGACGGGTAAACAGGCTCTTAAATGTAAGCTAACCGGTCACATGTATCGGGCGAAAGCCCAAGTAATCCCGAGCCCGGCCCGTAGAAATACTAAAGGCATGCAAGCCTTTTAGTCTAGGTATAAATACCACTCTCCATGGATGGAGAGTGGGGTTGGTCATTTGTATTCTTTCATTTTGCACGTAACTTCCCATTCTCTCTCACTTTCTCTCTCTACATTTCTTCTCATCTCCTTCCTACTTTTCTTGTTCTTAGTTATGAAGTGAAGTGATTTCTTGGATCCGACACTGTTAGTTAGTTTATTAGTATTGCTTATGTGATATGCATGAGTTATATTAGGAATAGATATGCATGATCACTTAACGCGTTTTGTAAGTCTATTAGGGGTTTTTTCTTTGTGTATAAAAGGAACCCTTACGGCATAGTTAGAATAGATATGCACAAATAGAAAAACACAATAGTTGTTAGGCAAAACATATAGTTGTTTTGTGATTTGTTTAATATAGTGAAAGTTCCTTTGTTTTGATATTGTTCTTGTTGTTCTGAGTATATAAAGATTAATTCCGCATAATATTTATATATACATCACAAGGTTTCTATCATAGTTGTTTTAGATTTATCTTAGATAACTAAAGCTTTAATAAGCTAATCAAAGATCAACAAGTGTTATCAGAGCGGGTGTTCTAAAACCTTGATCAAGAAGAAACAAACTAGATCTAACTCTTTGTACAATCTCTAGATCAAGACCTATGGATCTAGAAA
>BQNB010137119.1:0-17900 GCA_026074375.1 Tanacetum coccineum
TTAAAGGAAGCTGGAATGCTAGAAAGCAACGAAACAGTTATACCAATGGACCCAGGAACAAGACTGACAAAGAATACTGAAGGAACATTGGTCAACTAAACTAAATATCAAAGCTTAATTGGATGTTTAAGATATATGCTTCACACAAGACCCGACTTAAGTTATTCTGTAGGATTACTTAGTCGTTTTATGCAAGAACCAAAGGAACAGCATATGAAGGGCATAAAGAAAGTACTACACTATGTGAAAGGAACAAAGGATTATGGAATCACCTACAAGCATAACGGAGGTAACAAGATACATGGATTCAGCGACAGTAGCTACGGAGTCAACACTAAAGAAGGAAAAGGAACTACCGGCATAATATTTTACTATGGTGAGTACACAAAAACAAGCCACTGTAGCATTATCATCATGTGAATCAGAATTCATCGCAGCAACTGCAGCAGCAACACAAGCATTATGGTTAAAGAGACTACTAAGCAAACTTACACATTCTCAAGAAGAAAAGGTTACAATACAAGTTGACAACAAGTCAGCTATAGCACTAATGAAGAACCCCGTATTTCATGGAAGGAGCAAACACATTGACACGAAGTACCACTTCATTAGAGAATGCGTTGAAAAAGAAGACATACAAGTCGAATTCATAAATGGAGAATACCAGAAAGCGGACATACTTACAAAAGCACTCCCGAAGATCAAATTCTTAACCATGAGACAACTCATCGGATTAAAAGACCTACGTCACAGCGTTTGTGATTAAGGGGGAGAATATTGGGCCGAAACCCATCCAACCGGGTAATCACAAACCCACCAACAATGGCAGTTACAAAGTGACGGTTACAAAGACAGTTACATAACTGTTTTTCAGTTATTTTACCAAGGGACGCGTCTTTTCACTCGCACCCTTTCATGTAATATAAATAAGCAACGATTGTAAACATTCAATGATGATGACAGATTCAGATTTATAAAACTTTACATTTTGGTATATTTTGATTCAAATTAGATTTTCGATCCAACATATCAGGCTTCAGGTAATCGATAAAATAGTCATCCTGATAGATATCTGCGAATTGACTATGGGATAATGGACTTCAACAGTTAGTATTTCATAAACACGAGTTTCTTTAAGTTCATTGGATAAACTTAATACCTTGTATCTCTCCACACACTACTGAACATAAACGATGGGAGGACGAGAGTTGCATTAAGTAATCTTGCAACTGCGACAATATTGCAGACCTGTTGTTAAACCAAGAGTGAGATTGAATCCAATAAAAAAGTGGAAATAAAAACTGTAAAAAGTGGTTATAAATATAACTTACAGCTACTCGCTGCTGGTTTATACCACCATTTGCAGTAACCATTGTTTCCTTCTGAAATGGGATTAAACAAATACCAAATGAAAATGTAATTCATACACAATGAAACAAAAGAACTACATGATTCTAAAAAGTGTCAAAATGAACAAATTTGGAGTAACAAGGAAGAAGTTGCGATAAAAAGACTGATTTTTGTAGATAAATGTAAACTTACCTACATATACGGCTATACCTGCATATTAAAGGGTGTTTGGATGTGCATTCTGAAGTGACTATCTAGTGTTTGGTTAACCCTACAGCAGTTTATGGATATCTTATGATTTAGCTCTCAGATAATATTTGAATTTTATAATAGCTTCAACTAGATTGACATTCAAAGCTAGAGTTGGAACCGAACATTATTTGTATACCGTTATCTGCGGCATAATCACTTTCAATACACACATACAAACACCCCTTACTTAACTACAATCTAAATCAGATTTCTTAAGTTGCACTATTCGATTCAAAACGCACATCCTACCATCCTTTAAGTACCATTCCACAATGGTGAGTAACTATAATTCTTAAGTGTGTGAGAGGGCTTAGTTACCACTCACCACTAGGCTTCCAAACACGTTGATCAGCACAAGGCTGCCACGTTGCAGCAACAGCATGATATGTTTCCATCCACAGATCTTTAGGCTCGGTGGACTTATATTGATTCTATATATCAAAAACCACCACTGTAAGCAACAAAATATAACAACCATTTCTAAACGAAATTTCAAAGTACGATCAATTTACCTCCGCCATGAGCAGCTTTATACAACAACCTTGCATAGGCCGTTTTATGCGGCTTCTTCCCTTTAGCAATCTTTCTCAACTCTTCCCGAAACTTATCAAAATAATGTCTCAATGACCCACTTTCACGAATAAAACGAGCATAACATCTCAAAAAAGCCTATACTTTACACACCTTTCATTTTAATCATATTAATAGCAATATGCATAGAGGTAGGTTACCGAACTTTGAGTTTTTGTTCACTTAACTTACAGAAACTTATAAAAATTGACATCCTTTACAAAAAGTTAGTGTTAAATCAAGTGATCTGAACACATAAATTAGTATAAGTTGAGTAACATAAGCATCATGTTTAATAAGTTTTAGTGATCAGTTTAGTGCCCATAGTGGGTTACATACCACGCGTGAACATCAATTTTAACTAGGGTTGAGCATCATAGAACGCGGACCAACCGAACCGAACATATTTTGGTCTGATCCTCAGTCCACCCTTTTCCTCATTTTCCTCAGTCCGGTCTGGTTTGGTCTTATGCACAACCTGCTGTTACGCTTTGGTGGACCAAACAGGACCGATGAATCGAACTGTTCGGTCATGTCCTCGGTCCGGAGTTTTAGACCAAATCGGTTTTTGATCTGGTCCGGCCTGGTCCGGTTTTCGGGTCGTGAATACTCCTACGTATAACGCGTGAACCACCATTAACAATGATGTTGAATTGTCACACTAATTAAAAAAAATTGATGATGTCCATGTCGAAGATGATGATGATTAGGATGATTCCAACGATAACGATGTAGAAGATTCATGGGATGATGTTTTTCCCTGCGACTATCATGGGAATTCCATGCATGTTTTCTAAAAGATATTTCATGAAATCATTTTCTTCCACTGTTTCAATATAAGTTTGAATCGGGTTTAATGTTTTTACTATTGTTTTCTTACATTAGTCTTATCTCATCGCAACCTGTTATTTCAATCTTATTTTTTTTTCTCGTTCATCTTGAGATTGAATCTGATGATTACGATATGATTAATGATGATGAAGATGATGATCGATGCATGCTCAATGCATAATTTATGATGCATGATCGACGATGTTTAATATGTGGTTAATGATTGATGCATAATCTAAGATGCGTGACCAATGATATACATGCATCAATGCATAATCGATGAGCGACGATCCTTCTATCTCATTCTATTTCTAAGTGCTAACCGTCATTTCAACTACTCTCTTTCAACGACCTCCACCATCACCGTTATCGACCACCGTCACTATTACCATCACCGGCCACCGTCACTATCACCAGCCACCGTCACTGGTCACTATCACCGTATTCAGCGTCGGAATTAACATATAAGGGATGAAACCCTATATTCGTTAAATCTATTAAATTTAATGGTTTCACTCTTGTTCGAGCAACAAATCGATCGATTCGTGATTACTTCAGTTTAGAACTTGAGGTAATTTTTGCTTATCTTGTTATTGTGCTTGTAGGTATTAAACTGCCATTGATATTTATGAAGTAGTTATTTTGGTTTCATCAATCATAGTCTCTTTGATGTGATTCTAATCATTTGAAGCTTGGAATATGTGATCGAGAAGTGTTTCTCCCTTTGTTTTGATTTTGTACTGTTATACTTTCATGTGCAGTTAAAGTGTTTGATAAAATGCCTGAATGAAGTTTATTAGTTTAACTGGTTGCAACTTACAATTCTGTTATCGCAAGCTCACATTTTTCTGCAAAACACAACAATTGTACGATTTTTCACTTCCATACCATATCATGATAATAGGAATCTTACTTGTCGATGAGTTAGTTGACGAAAAGTTCATAAGCATACGTAGTTTATCTAGCTAATTAACAAGATAAAAACGAGACTCGGACATGAATTTATGGTGGTTCGACTATTGATAGTGGTCATTTGGTTTAGAATCATCGGTTTATGTTGGTTTTTTATTATGTGGGATTAGCATTTTGTAACCGTTTACTTTCCTGTTCCATTCAGGATCTACTCCTTGATCCAACTTTTGTGAACCGTATATGCATAAAAAGGCGTAGAGTTTGTGGTGAGATGGTCCATTATGCAATTTTTTTAAAACTAATTGGTACGTGCGCTTTCTACGGAATCTGATAATCATGAGTAGATGCTAGCTAGCAAATCATGTCGTTGCCCTGACATCACCTACTAATATGTACATTTCCATGCAGATCGATCCTAATATTAGTGGTGTGAGAGGAAGATAGAGATGTGTATTCTCATTCTTAGGTGATGTAATTACATCAATGTATTTACTTTGTGTGTAATAGGCCTGAACCCGAGCTCATGTTGAGGTAAACTCTCTAAAATCAATCCATTTCTCTAAGTGAGGTAATTGTATGGAAGAAAGTAAATCTCGATATTGACTTGTGGTTCTCTTATGTGTGCTTGTAATTGTAACAGCCAACACCTTTTTTAGAAAGGCCAACACATTAGGCTAAAAGGTTGGCTAAGAAATCGTTGACAAGGTATGTTTCACTGATGTTATTGTATTTTACACCAGAACTTCGATGAAGTTCTTATCATGTTGAGCTCATGTGCAATGTTACTTTAGGGAATACACATATGTTGGATTAAGTCCTTTTGACTTTTATAGTTGTAAGTGATGAATGCATCCGTTTTTTATATAGATGGTCCTATCTCCAGAATGATTTTTGTAGAAATGAAACATGTTCAAGCTTTTCCGGTGGATATGTCTTTCGTGCTCAATTTGAAGATGGAAAGGTATATAATATGTTCTTCTGTTTCACTCTTATGTGATGGGCTTAATAGTATGACCATTGGATTATATGGCATTGTCGGTTGTTGCTGTTAAAAAACTAAAGCCATTTGTGCTTTTTTTATTATTCAGGAATTGTTACTCGACGGCCACTTGTTTTGCAACTTCATAACATAGACAATGGCAAATAATACGTAGAGTGTCTCCACCTTCCATCAAATGGTAACCTCATTGACCAAGGAAACCTAGAGGTATATTCCTTTTGGTTAATACTTGTTAAAGAGATCATTCGGGTGTTGATTCATTTCTGCTGTTCCAGTGTCTCATTAAATCTTCTGATGACCTTTTCTAATTATCGATAATCTTCGTTTTTTATTTTCAGTAGATGCACAAGTTCTATACTGTAACGGTATGATTAAGATTTGATCACCCTTGATATTATATAGTTTGATTCTCTTTTGGAATCAATTAAGATTATTTTTATTTTATTTTTGCAGGTGTATGAAAAGGAAGCTGAAGTTGTGCGCATGTACAAAACATTATTGGGAAGTGAAGGATTCCGTAAGGTAGACAGAAATATAAAATATTTTTAAATGCATAATATATTTGTGGGGATTATATATGGACATGTTTAGGTTTGTTATTTCAGGGTACTGATTTGTACTTCCAAAGGCACGAAGGGAAAGCTGTAACGTGCGAAGATTTCTTTGCTGCTATGTGAGATGCTAATGATGCAGATTTTGCTAATATCCTGGTATGTGACCGACTTTCTTAATTTTGAAGTACGTTGTAGGACTGATTAGTTGACTAGTGACGTAAAGTTAACTCATTATTATTGGGTGGAAATATAAATGAACTTATTAAATCTTCCTATATACTCATAAATCTAATTTAAATAAGCTGCACTATTGTTGGTTCATTTTACCCATGTGTCGATTTGGGATATGCTTATTTCTTACTGGTCAAATGGTTTGCATCCTCCTACAATCATGGTGGAGGAGAAATTGCTTATCTTAGTTAAGTGTTTTTTTTCTTTCTATAATAACTTAGGAGGTAAACATAGCACGCAAGCGTAGGTTAACTTGGTTGTAGGTGTAGAGTGCTGGTTACAAGCATTTCTCAGAAGCACTCAAGGATGTTTAGATCCTTTTGTCACTGAATTAGGACATTCGGATCATGTATACAAAACTAATAGGGAACTAGAAGAAGTTAGTAAGAGATTTGTATATTATTAAATGTGTGCATAATAGTTTTATACCAAATGTCTTTACCCACTATTGATTTATCTTAGGGCATGCTATCTAATCATCATTGCAGCAAGTGAGTAAAGTACTTTTATACATAGAGTCTACATAAAACAGGGGCGTAAACCTAATAATCTAGGCATGTATCTTGATGATTTTGTAAGAATGTTATATGGAGTATATTTGCGAACAATTTGTTACTTCATGGATCATATCTGCTTGATCTTATATGCACACATTTAGTTTACTGTTGAAATGTCGACATTCTCACTAATAGTGGTAGTATTTGTCTTTTTTGCATTTAAAAGGGTTTTTCGGAAGAAAAGGATGAAAGTGGTATGATAGTCTATTGATGGTCGTAGAAGCATTAGTAATGAATTTGAATCTTTGCATTCTTTGATTTCTAATTGGTATGTTAAATTAATTTTAAAGAACTTATACCGCATCATCTATCTTGTTGACTTTTGACTTTTCAGTGGCAACTATGATTTTATATTAACTGGGATCACGAGAACATGCTACATTTGAATTATCAAATCAAGCAATGAGAAATAATGTAAGTGCCATGCCCAAACCTAATAAAATAAATGCAAAGTTGGTACTTATCTGAATTTTTCAAAATGAAAAAAGGTGAAAAAACAAATGGGTCGACCCAACTTAGCATGTTTGAATTGTTATTAATAGTAGCCCGTTTTCGTGAAACATAAGCTGTTTTATAAACGCAATCGCAAACACCCTGGAAATGTAATATAAGCTCTTTGTTATGCCAGATGAGTGTTTTCTTATTCTTAAAAGAAACTGTCTTTGAGTATGAGGTTGTTAGTTGTTTTATATATATTGTTTGATGCAGGTGTGCAGCCAATTGGGGCATGCGTTTTGGGTGGAAAGTGGTCTCAATGTTTCTAATGTTCCTGTTACGCGTCTTGGTTTCAAAGGAACATTGTCGAGGGCAAAGAGTCGAGAATAGGCAAGCAGCCAATTAAGGCGTCAATGTGGTGATCACAACTAGCCAGGTCAAGATATGAAGGGGAAGGTACCTTAGTGAACTCAGCGGTAGTCCATATTCACTTACTTCAAGATGATGCTTGATAGGGCCAGGACGCCGTTCTTAGTGTCTGTAAGGCAGTCGAAACCAGAACGGCCAACCAGATGCATGGGCTAATCAGGTACCAGTCTTGCATCTTTTATATTCTTTTGTTTAATACATACATTCAGTCTCAAAATTTCATCATTTTAAGTAGCACTTAATTGAATATAATGTTTGTTGATTTCAAATGTGTTATAATTGCTTATGAGTAACTTCGATGGAAGGTTTTGAACTACAATTTACAGCTTCACATAGGTGTAAACAAAAGTAGAAAATTGGTCGGTCACGAATGTTGGCGGTTGAATATGGGTCGAAATTGAATAAAGATTGTTTTCATGTCAAAATTGTTCTGGTTAAACTCGGTTTATCAGAGTCCCTATTCGTTATTCTGTATACTAGATGTGTCATAAAATAGTATAAAAACAATATAGTTATGCTAGTAATCTTATTTTTTAAATGAACCGAAGTAAGGGCTTTATGCATTTGAATAGTTGACTCGTGTCCAGTTTAGCTAATTCACAAATTTTACTTGTTTGACCCATTCAAGTTAAAATATAGCCAAGGTTGCAAAAATCGCTAGGCGTTAGCTAGGCGGCCGAGTACCGCCTAGCGATTAATCTTTTAGGCGGGGATTAATCGGATTGGACTTTTTATATATAAAATTCTAAAATTCTAAAAATATATGCCTAATTTTCCTGATTTAGCCAATTTTCTCCGATTTGGCGGATTAATCCCTTATATGGCCGATTTCTATCCGTAACCGAGTTGGCCGATTTAGCCGATTTTTGTCCGATTCGGCTGATTTATGCCCGATTTGGCTGATTTTTATTCGATTAATCGGTATGTTGACCGATTTTTGACCAAAACGATTAATAAGGCCGATTAGTGAAAATTAAGGCGGTTAATCTCCGCCTAGCGCCTAGGCGCCGATTAATCGGCCGCCTAAGCCGATTTTTGCAACACTGAATATAGCCCAAACCTATAAATGGGTTGAATTATTCAACCTGTAGAACTAATTGTTCTAAAGTTTGTTCATATGTTATTTCCCTTTTTAATGTTTTTACTTTTATTATGTAACAGGGAAATGAGTAGATCCAACTGAAACGGAGGCGACTGATTTTTTTATACGTGTTGATGTTGTAATAGTTTTATTCTGATACAAACTCCACTTGAGAATCATTTTTTCAAAATGTTATTATCAAAAGGTCAACAATTTGTATGCTACGGATGAGGATTGTTTCTGTTTAAATTATTTTGCTTCTAACATAATTTTATATTATCAAAATATTAATATTATTATTGAAATATATACATAATTAGAAAAACAGAAACCCAAATCATTTAGTAAGACTTTTGTTGTCTGATGCTTCAGTGGCTAAAACGTTTTCAATGGATTTGGCAAAACATTTTTTATACCATATGCTGACACTTTGTATAAGTCATTAAAAGTTTTAAACCTTTGCTCACTGAAGTTAGTGTAACCATAGACATTTAGTGATGGCTTCAGTACTTACTCTTTTTTCATCTATAGGAGTAGCCCAAAATGCTTTTAGTTACTGTTTTATAAACTTTTAACGAATGTTTGTTTAGTCACCAAATGTCATTTATCTTGTAGTGTAGTGATGATTGGACGCTGATAATTGACGTCGGTGCATGCTAATTTACGATGCCATAAAGATAATGATGAATTTATGATGATGCTTGATGCATAATTTGTTGATATATGTGTGTTCGCCATTAACTTTGAGGTTGTGGGTTCAAGCATCGCTTGAGACATTTGTGAGATATATATAATAGAATTGGTAAATCCCACATTGAAAGACTAATTGATTTCTTTGCTTTCAATTGATAACAACTATTATATTATATAGGATATAAGAGAACATTCTAGAATCGTTCCTTGTAAACGACATTTGATGTTGAATTTGAATAATTCCCATCTTTGTCAGAACAAAGAACCTTTAATCCTTTCTTGCTTTTTACTCGTGAGACAACAACATATAGTTGTCCATGCGAAAATACGGGCCTCCTTAAAAACAAACCAACTTGTGACAAAGGTTTACATGTTTAATTAGAATTGAATACATGGTAAATTTAAACAAGTATATTTATATCAAATCAACCAGTGACAAAGTTTGTCCTTGGCTTTAGTTAATAGTCATAGCAAAACAAACTTGAATAGGAAATTGACGTCTATTCAACTTGAACGGCATCTTTGTGTCGGTTGGAATAATAACCATGCGGGGAATAGCACAAATCGTACCAACACTTCCACCGGATATGATTTGAGCTTCAAGTATGTTGATTCCCAATCTTAGTACTTGAAGCCTTGTTCCATTGCATAGGCCTGCTCTTTGGTTAATGTTACACATCAACATTATAGGGGTACCTATCGTTAACTTAATGCTATGGTTGGGAATACCAGACATCCTTAAGCCGTTGAGGAACTCTGTAGTATATATTGAGTCATCAAAATTTGAATCCTCATCGGCCAAACAAACAGAATCTGAAGACTCATATTCATTCTCGTCACCTAAAAGCAAACTCAGCATTCGTTCATTTATGATGTCGACCATTTCATGGGTTGGAGCAAGGATTGCTTTTTCTTGGAAAAAAGAAGGATTCCATAGGTTTTGTAGCAAATTAGGGTATGTATCATCAATGATCGCACCAACATCATCATCGGTTTCAGGGATCAACATGTTATCTGGAAATACAATAGTAGACTCCCCGTCATTCGCTCCACTAACTTTTCCGTTACCTATTTCTAATATCCAGTTGGCAAATTCTTAGATTTCTTTTTTTTCAGATTAATTCCGTTGATCTAGAACCTAACCGCATGTTAACTGTTAACCGCAAAACAGTACATTTTTCCCAAAGATAAGAAGAATTAATGGTGGCATTCACTACGTCCTGTCTACCACCATTAGTAATGACTAGAAGTATTTGTCTAAAATCGCCACCAAACAAAACAACCTTTCCTCCAAAAACCTTGTCGGAAGCCACGAATGGGTCTGTCCTGCAAATATCTCACAGAGCCCTATCAAAAGCCTCATAACAGTGTCTGTTTATCATGGGTGCCTCGTCCCATATAATGAGATTCGCTTTACGTATTAGATCAGCAAGGTCGCTATCCGCCGCTATGTGGCACATTGAATCTTCCACTACATTGATTGGGATAGCGAAACGTGAATGTGTTGTCCTTCCACCTTTCTTCTTAGATGCTTTAGCCATGAGACATTTTTCGTCCTTTGTTCTTTCTTCTTCATCTTCGTCGCTATCACTCAATGATCCTCCAACGAAAGCTCTTTAATTGTAGTTTCTTGATAGTTTTGGACACTCTCCAATGAGATGATTTGGATTTTCACATTTAAAACATTTTCTTTCACTTTTACTATTTTTGTCGTCTTGAATTCTTTGGGATGACATTCTTTCATCATGTGGTTGTCTTACGAATCTTCCTCGTCTTTTGAAAAATTTCTTGAAGTCTCTCACGGCCATAGCGTATTCTTCATCTTCACTATCGTAAGTTGAACTATCTTCATCACTTGATTCCTTTTTGGCTTTCAAGGCAAGAGATCTATTTTGTTCTCTTTTGCCTTTGACCATTTCAGAATCATTCTTGATTATTACTTCATAAACTTTTAAGTTTCCAATAAGTTCATCAAGTGATAGAGATATTAAATCCTTTGATTCTTCATTAGCCGTAACCTTTGCACGCCATTTAGGATGAAGTGCCCTAAGAAATTTCCTAACATAATTCTTGCTAGAAAAATCTTCATCAAATTTTTTTAGACTAGTAATAATAGTATTAAATCTAGCAAAAGCATTATCTATCGATTACTCTTCCGGAATCGTAAATTTTTCATATTGTTGAATAAGAAGATCTATTTTATTATCTTTAACTTGACTATTACCTTGGTGAGTGATTAATAAAGTATCCCAAATTTCTTTTGCGGTTTTACACATAAAAATTGTTTCATATTCTTTATGTGGTAAAGCATTATAAATTACCATTTTAGCTTCATTATTTTTAGCAAGTTTCTTTTTAAGATCATCGTTTTGTTTATCAAATGGTACAATTTCATCCTTTTTAGTTTCGGGATTATTTTGAATAGGGGGAAAATCACCATAGGTAATAACATGCCAAAGATCAAGATCTTTTGATTTCACATAAGTTTCGAATCTATTTTTCCAATAAATAAATTCATCACTTTCAAATAGTGATTGTCTTTGCATAGATTGCCCTTCTAAATATTTTTTGAAATAATAAATCAAAAAGAGAAAGGGGAGAGCTAAATACCGTATGATCTTGACGAAGAAAAGAGTGTGATAATGAATTAAGAACAAGAGATCTTCTAGTAATTTTTAGTTGGTAAAATCATTTGTGTGTGTGTGGAGTGAAAAAATAGTGGTAAATCTCAATCCGGCATATCAGAGGGGTTTTTATACCCAAACTCGGTATGCCATATCATGGTTTGATTAATACGTCGTATTGGCGAATTTTGTTGACTTAGTGAACTTCAGTTAAAAGCAGTGGATACGCCGTATAGGTTTTAACCTAATACGCCGTATCTGTCCTTGTAGACCAATTTTCCTTGAGATTTAACAAAGTAAAGAAAACGTATCTTGGCCTCCGCAACATTATCGCACAATCACCATCCTTATAATACCGCTTAGGGTCGAACGAAATGCCAAACGGCACATACAAATTCATAATGAGATAAAATAGCATTCCGTTTGCGTAATAAGTCCAAATCACGATATTTACTTTTAAGTTCATGACAAAACTTCTCGTTCTTAAGGTTTTATTGATTTTATCGTGACTTATTTCAAAAAACATATTTGACCCATGTGTAATTTCATTACCTTCCGAAGACAGTATTATATCAATATCATTATCATCATTGTATTTTTCCGACTTTAAATCACCGGGATGAATAATGTTGAAGGGGAATAGATTATTAAAGTACAAAACATTTTGTTCCTCTTCATCATATTCAGACAATGATATTTCATCATTTAAATCAAATTCATCAATATGTTGTGGGGTAAAAATGGGTTCAGTTAATAAATGTGATTTAGACGTTTGAGCATTATTGTAAACAATGGCAGGAAATTCGTTCTCAAAATCTTTAAAGAAGTCTAAATCATCAGAACAACTAACCATAGGCTTAGGTGATGGAAGTGAAGGCATGACTTTTTCATTATCATTTTTTGAATCCGTTTTCAAATCATTGGTAGAAATTATTTTATAGGAAAATGAGTTTTTCTCAAAAATTACCGTGTAGTCTTCATCGTCGGAATCGTCAAACAAAATTCTGAAGTCAATTTCATCGTTAAGAGAACTTACTGTGGGTTCACAAGATATTGTTTCAGATGATACCTCATCATTAAAGGCTATAGCTGGGAATTCGGTTTTAACGGATCTGAGGTCGTGAATGTCTTCATTATACGAGATCTTACCATACCTAGCAGTTTCCCAATTAAACACTTTACCACATTTTCAAGATTTTTTGTCCTCGAGCCTCATGTATTCCTCCATAGTAATGTTCGAATCGTCTATCCTGAAACAATCTTACTAGAAAAACTATTAAATAACCAATATGTTGTATTCTGTAAACTGAATACGCCGTATCACACAAACATAATTTACACTACTCCTAAGGGTTAGATCTAATCTAAAAATCAAAATATAAAATAAAAATCAAGATTAATTATCACTCCCCGGCAACGGCACCAAAAACTTGATGTGCTGTCGTTGTATAGTTTATTTAAATTTATATTTTGCTGACTTAACCAAAAACAATACTTTAATGGGCAGTGTACCCGATGGGTGGTAGATTCATGATAAGTAGGGTGTCGAACACTTGAAGCGAGGTTAAATCTCTCAATTAATTTAAATTTTGGTTATCTAATCTATGTTAATTCTAATCTAAGTCAAACCTATGTTAATCCTATGTTAGTTCTAATCCTAATTCTATCAGGTAAATAGGGGGTTTCAGCCTGAGAGACTGACACGGCGTATCCAAGAGATTGGATACCGCATATTGGGGGTTTCTTGGAGTAGGGACCACGGCGTATCGAGTATTGGGGGATTGGATACGGTGTATCCAGAATATTCACCTTCTATATTTCCAATACGACGTATTGGTCTTCTGGATACGGTGTATAGATCTTGTTTTGTTTGTGGTCTTTGGTGAGTGCAGGCACGGATACGCCGTATCTTCTTTGATGGATACGACGTATTGGTCTTCAAAATAGTAATCTTCAAAATATCTTCATTTAAGCTCTATAATGCGCGCCTTTTGCTAATATTCACCATGTACTCCATAATTACTGCAATTTTTAAATATAAACGATTAAGTAACAGTTCTTTGCAATAATTGTACAAAATGAGTTAATTACATGAGATAAATAATGCTATAAAATAGATGTTATTTATGTCATCAGTAAGCAATTCAGTAGTACTTTTTTGCATCAACTTCATTGCATCTATAAATTGTTTTTCATATCAGTGAGTTGTGATATGTAAGATCAGAGTGTGCTAGCTGAATTTTACAGTCGTGTGGATTTGCAATATTCTTAATGTTTGTTATGTAACGATGATGTCGAATCCATGGGTTAGTTTTTGTTAACTGTTTGGAAGCTAAATTTCATTCTAAAGGATTTCTACCAAATTTGTCATTTGATATAAGCCAAAATTCAATCATTTCCCTAGAAACAAAAAGGTTAAATGATGTTATCCTTAGAACTGGTTTGCCAAAATTCAAGTAGTTCTACCAAATCACATTAATGTGTGCGGTTATCAAACTATATTACATTAAACAACAACCTCTCCTGATACTATTAGCTATGAAATCTTTGTATGATGTTATCGTATAACATCCCGCTGCGAAGCACAGGTCCCCGGCTAGTAACATCTAATATCATTAATATAATGCCATTGTTATAGAAAAATTATGTCATCTAACAGCTACCCTAATCACTTTAAGTTCATCTTAGCAAAACCTTTACCGAATAAACTTGGGAAAAATACAACAAAATGTACCTTTTTACAATCAATACAAACTTAAGGCTCCACCTAATAAACTCTTCAACCTGCTAGCTGAAAAAGACATGACATATCATTAAAAAACACGACTTTCTGATAGCTTGTGTAGAGACTATGCTGACATCTCTTTTATGTTTCATAAAAATCACCCGCCTACAACTGTATCTTCATTCTTATATGTTACCCGCCAAAAACAACCTCTTTTCCCGGTCTATCATCTTTCCTTCACCCACCTATCCCATATTCACTCCCATCTGCCCATATTTAATTCTATATATAGTGCTTTCTTGCTGGTTTTTAAACACACACACACACACCCCATATTCAAGATTATCGAAGTTGCAAGCAATGTTCGGTCCAAGTGTTGTTGATCAAAACCCTCTCCTTTTGTTTTACGATACAAGACTAAAGTTTCCTTTTCTCTTTGTTGAAATAGGTGGTCTTTGAAGTAAAAGGTACAATATCACTATCCTTTATAACCTTATTAATATCTATTTCTTGCTAGCTATTATTGCTAAAATATACCTATATAAGAAATGAGTTACTTGTATATAAATGGATTCACCGCAAAAGGATGACAGGAGGAGTGACCAAGACCACCGCAAAAGGAGTCGCTCCCGTGATTCCAGGAATACGAGTCACTAGCAGCATTAAGAGTCACTCCGGTCGTCATTATTATTATGATTCCAACAGTGGCTCAGGTATACTTTTCGATTACTTAGGTTTTGTACTGATTTTATTATTCAACTTCATAATATTTTGGTTCATTGTTTCTTCCTTTACACATACATTTTCTTTTTTTGTTTTCCTAGACTCATCGCAAAGAGATTGTGTTTGCTGTGGAAAACATTTTGGTGAAGATGCTTCCAGAAAGCTCTATGTTAGTAATCTTCATTCTAAGAGCAAGTCACCTAACTTGCGGCGTTTTTTTGATAAATATGTTGATAGTGATATACGTGAAGTCACCATGAAGAAGAAGAAGAAGCTTGTTGATGGGTAACCTCTTAGGCTCCTAGCATTTAAATTTCCCTTAATTGCGTTTTTGCTAATATATTTTTTTAAAATTATTTGTGCAGTGAAGAAAGGTTCTTTGCTTTTGTGAAATATGACACAGACTGAATGTTGAGGTTCTTATGCACAAAGCGATTAAGGTCGATTATGTATTGAAGAAACGAATGGTACATTCAAGATCTCCACCTACCCCTTTTTGTGCCGAGTCCTACTCTCTATCTAGGTATGCTTCTGATTTATATATCCGTTTACCTGATTGAACCCGATAAGTGTACTTGGACCCCATAAGTACATATATACCCCTATGTACTTTTGGTTAATTTCATCTAGATAACTCAGATTGAAGTTGATGGGCAGGATTTGGTTTTTGAAGTTGGGCGTTTGAGTGCTAAGGATCCCCGAGTAAGAATTTCGACGTGGTGCCTACGTGTGTGGGAGGAAACCTTAACAATGGTTATTTCAAACTTCTTTTTCTTTCAAAATCTATTACAGGGTAGTGTCTTTGGGATTCTTTTTTGTCTTCTACTTATTGTTAAGCAAAATCAGCTTTGATGTTATTTTAGTACTAGTAGCAATTTATAGAGTTAATTGCATAAATGGTCCCTGTGGTCGCCCGGATTTAACAAAAATGGTCCCTCAAACTTTTTTATAACGAAAATGGTCCCCATGGTTGTGAAACATAACGGGTGAAAGAACTGTTTCATTTCCATTTATAAAACCTGTGGAGTAGAAAAGGGAACCACCTTAGTTTGGCTTCTAGGTCCGCCACTGAGGACTCTTGAAATGGTTTCCTTTGTTGTTGAAGACTAACCTTCAAATAAAGGAAGCAACTGACAAGCATACTAAAACAATATTCTATAATTAGATATGTGTTTTAAATGATCAATTATTTTTTAAGTAAAATACCAGAATAGTTATAAGTCATATATTTCAGTCTTCTTGCCTCTTGCCTGATTTTTGCACGTGCATCCATTATCAAGTATTTTGCAAACTCGGTTTCATGGAACGGGGTTTTCTAGGGGTAGAAACTAGCCGAGACCGAGCCTGCTCGACCTCAGTAGTGTAGTTATACGTATACACAATTTATGTATGACCTTGTTATGTAAAGCATTGAATGGATTCTTACAAAAGAGCTAGTTTAAATCACTGGAGTAGAACTATTAGAGCAGTATAAGGTAACAAAGTTACCCAATTACCCATTTTATAAACAGTTTTTACCTTTTTTTTGTAGAAACCCTCATTGCATGTTGTATCTGCGGCCCTGGCCCTAAACTATGTCGCACCATTAGAAGTCGTCTTGAATCCACTTGCAAATGGAAACGTCCGGACCGGTTTGAGGTGTTTACAACATATGTCCATATTACAAGAGATCACGACTTCGAAGATGGTGAGCTGTTTGGGTGCATTCAAGTATCCGATCATTCACTACAACATTCGATGCTTTCCCCAGCAACATTCCAACCTTTTCGCCAGCGACATGTCGCTGGGGAAACATATCCCCAGCGAAATGTCGCTGGGGAAAAGTTGATGGGGTAAGCTCGATGGCAAAACGTTCCCCAGCGACAATCCCCAGCGAAAAGTGGGCCCCACGTATTTTTTGGTCAAGGAATTGGTGCCACGGTGGCAGTATCTTCCCCAGCGACATGTCGCTGGGGAAAAGTCTGATTAAAACAAAATATTTATAGTTAATAATAAAATCTTAAGTTAATTGCAGACTTTTCCCCAGCGACATGTCGCTGGGGAAAGGTCCCGCTAAAGGACAAAACTATCGAGGCGAAAAGCGTTGAAAAGTCAAACTCAAAGGGACCTTTCCCCAGCGACATGTCGCTGGGGAAAAGTCTGCAATTTTTTTTTTATATACAGCCTGCACAGCAGCATTTCCAGATTTTTTCCGGAAAAAATCTACCAACCAAAACCTGTATACACTCACCACAACTTGTACCAAAACACAAATACAAAGTAAACGCATCTCGCAATACAAAATACACCACAACTTGTACCAAAACCAAAATCTAATATAGGGAAATCGGCCAAAAGCCGAATATGTACACATGATAGTTTAGGGAAACAAGCGTGATGTAGCATACTAGGGAAACAAGTCAATAGTCCACAAGATAAACATAAAGAAATAATGTACCATACTAATGAACATATAACACGACTAACTCGTGTCATCGCCACCATCCTCACCCCCCGTATCATCACCATCCTCTCTATCACGCGCGCGACTCCCGCCACTCCCGCTGGCTCCACCTGAATCATACCTAGCAAAAGCATCCGCGAACCTGTTGTCGCTCCTCATCAAGTTCATCATGAAATCGACATCCCAATGGTACGCATCCCCTTTGTTGTCAAACATGACATAGACCCGTCTCTTGGTGGGTCGAACCACACCGGCAAATACTCTTTCGATGGGCTAAATAATCTTCAAAATGCGCGCGGTATTTTGGCTGAGTTAGGGTTACACATTATAGGTTCTTTGTATGAGCTAGGGTTCAACATTATAGGTTCAACGTATGAGTTAGGGTTCAACATTATAGGTTCAACGTATGAGCTAGGGTTATGACTTTAGAAGATATTGTTAAATTGAATGAATCGATGTCTGTATTGTTTCATAATCTGGTCCTTATATA
>BQNB010137120.1:0-17900 GCA_026074375.1 Tanacetum coccineum
GACCATCGGGTTTGTTAGTACAACTCGAGATACCTTAATGGAAGTGGGACAACATCACGATGGATTTTGTCACAAAGCTTCCTAAGTTGTCACAGGGTTATGACACTATTTGGGTGATCGTTGACCTACTTACAAAGTCTGCCATTTTTATGCCAATGCGGGAAACGGATCCCTTGGATAAACTGGCAAGAATGTACCACGAAGCATGGAATACCTGTCTCAATTATCTGTGATCATGACCCTCGATTCTCATCAAATTTTTGGAAGTCACTTCAGAAGGCTTTGGGTACAAGTTTGGATATGAGTACTGCATATCATCCGGAAACCGACGGACAAAGCGAGAGAACCATCCAAACTCTCGAGGATATGCTACGTGCTTGCGTAATCGACTTTGGAAATGGTTGGGTTAAACATTTGCCATTGGTCGAGTTTTCATACAATAACAGTTATCATGCTAGCATTAAGGCTGCACCGTTTGAAGCACTTTATGGTCGAAAGTGTCGTTCACCCGTGTGTTGGGCCGAGGTTGGACAAGTTCAACTCACTGGTCCAGAATTAGTGCAAGAATCAACGGAGAGGATCATCCAGATCAAACAAAGGATTCAAACCGCTCGAGATCGACAAAAGAGCTACGCCGATTTAAAGCGTAAACCGATGGAGTTTCAAGTTGGAGATAAAGTTATGCTAAAGGTTTCGCCTTGGAAAGGGGTCGTACGTTTTGGCAAACGGGGGAAGTTAAACCCCAGATATGTCGGACCTTTCAAGGTGTTGAAAAAGGTTGGAGCCGTTGCTTACAAACTTGAGCTTCCTCAAGAGCTGAGCAGGGTCCACAATACGTTTCATGTATCCAACTTGAAGAAATGTTATTCTGACGATCCATTAGTCGTTCCGTTGGAAGGACTCCAAGTGGATGACAAGCTTCATTTTGTTGAAGAGCCTGTGGAAGTCATGGATCGCGAAGTCAAGCAATTGAGGCGAAGCCGTGTCCCAATTGTCAAGGTTCGATGGAACTCTAGGCGGGGCCCTGAGTTTACATGGGAACGTGAAGATCAATTCAGGAAGAAATATCCACACCTCTTCACCAAGACTGCACCGTCGTCAAGTGCCGTGTGATAAGCCTTGAGGACAAGGCTCATTTAACGGGGGAAGACTATAACACCTCGTGTTTTAGGTCATTGTACGACGTTATGTAATTCACAATTTATTTTTAGGGTTTTACGCGTTTGCTTTTAAATCATAATCGTTAAGCTAAATCGCGTAAACTAAAAATGATCATTCAATGTAAACGGGCATTAAACAATTAAATGTTTACATCAAGCAATGTAAGATTAATATTAGAGATAATTTATCATTGTTGCACATATTTGATTATATTGGTTAGCGGTTAAGTGTTTACGTTTCGCGATAAAATACGTTTAGGCCTTCCCGGAAGCACGTTAACTTATCTACGCTTCATCAAATACCCAAAATTTATACCCAATACTTAAAGTTTATTTAAAACTTCAAGTATTTATCACATTATACATATTCTTCATGAAATAATTCAAATCAAACTCTACCATGTGCAAGTTATACATTTTTCTAAGTCTATACTACATTATACTTCATATAATTCAAGTATACATTAATAAAAAGACTAAAAGACATATCCTAACTTAATACACAAATATAAATTCATCTATAATGACTATAGGAAACCAAGATGAGGACCAAGAACCAATCACAAATATCTTCAAAAAAGATCTAGCCATGCCAACTGATCCATGACTAGCTTTTCTTATCCAAGATAAGCTTCAACCTTTCTCCTAAGTCTTCCAATCCTTGCCACCTTGCATGAATCAACTTGACATCAAATATCTTCATAATATCTTCCAAGTAGTATATATAAGCATGCACATGTGAGCTAGGGACTCATACACTTCACCTCTTTACAAGAAAATCACAAAAACTCTCCCATTTCCTTCTCTCAAACCCACGGCATCAAACCACCTTAATACACAATCCATAGCTTGATTTTCTTTCACCATATTAGTGTTTATACATCATACTTAAGGTATTCTAAGAAGAATTGAAGGGTTGGTTAAGCCTTGAAGAGGTTTTAACAAGATATTGCAAGATTAGGGTTTTAGGTTGAAATTAGGGTTTTCACCTTATATTTTCAAGCCAAGGTTGTTAATCACAAGGGTGTGATTGGTTTTCTTTTCTCTACTCATCCACACAAGGTTATATATAAAAAGCTAATCAATTTCATAACTAAAATTTAAAGTTTTCATAAGTTAAAAATAAGCTAAATCACCATCTAGGATACTTTTGAATATGTAAAATGAATATTTACTTATGATTAATGTTTTATGAACTTATTTACATGTCACATGGATGCTAATATGATGTTAAAAGGGATGTATAAGTGTTTTAACATGTTGTTTAAGTATAAACATGTTTATGAGCAAATTAGGATCCTAAAGTTTAACATATGATGACAATAAAATGTGTCGTTAAACTTGTTACTTGAACACACTTGTGTAAAGTAATGATCTAATGTGACTTTATATATGTAAACATAAGATAGAATTTTTAAGTAGTTTTAATAAGGAGTTGAAGCTTAATGGTATCAAAATCAAGCTTAAAACATGTCTAAAACACAAAACCTCAAACTTTCTGTTTTGGTTCTATTTGAAGTACCCTTGATTATGATTGTTTTATAAAGAAGTAACATCATCATGAGGATTCCAAGAATGATAAGATGACATGAAAATCGATTTATAACGAAGAAAGATACGCTAGTACTGAGTTTACGACGCTCAATAGCTTATAAAACAAAATTTAAATAAAAAAGTTACTATTCATGCAGTAACATATACTTTAAAAACATCAATAATAGATAAAACTTTTCATTATGAGAACGTGTTTGAAAGAATCGCTAAAAACGAGCTATAACCGAATAAGAAACTACAAAAAACGGGTTTTACGTTAACATTAAAAGTATAAAAACAATTATAGTAGTTGTTATGAACAGTAAAACACTATTCAAAACACTGAATCCCAAAAAGCCTAAAAAATGTGATTTTTATGATCACTCGTCTTAATACGAAAGCGTGGCCGTAAGAAAACGCGAGTAAGGACTTAAAACGACAAAGTTAATGTCATTTTTACTAAAGCGTAATTAATAACTGTATTTTACTTTATAATTACGATTTCACAGTAAACTGATTAGATGTGTGATAATAGCTATATAGAAATTAAATGGGGGGGGTATAGATATAATATATAATTTATAATATATAATATATTATATATATATATATATATAGAAATAATATATATATATATATATATATTTGAATATAATATGTAATTTTCAGTTATCATAGTGCTATATTACTAGGGAATTTCATAATGAGGCTTCTTCGGATAGTGTATTGACGAGTTGTTGGATTTACAATTTAAAGTGTCCTAACTCCTCGTACGTCATGACCTTTTAAATTATGATAGCCCGAACGATAGTACGATGATAACTATATAGGATTATATATAGTTTTTGTTAGACAACGTACTTGAATACTGATTCGACCTATATTAACTAGGTTGCATTCGGGCGTTAGCGTGACACGTTTTTACTTTGGATATTTTGTTATCAGTTTACTCACTCAAGGTGAGTTCATAGCCCCATGTTTTACAATTATTAAATTACAAGTTTTTGGGGTGAGAAACATATTCAAGTTTTAACAATCGACGCAAGTGTATAATTTCTCATGATTACGTATTGCCTAAGTAGCGATAACCCACTATGCCCATGAATCATGAACTGTCAATTACTGGAATGTGAGCGCGAATGATATAGATAGATCTATATGGGGATTGACCACACCGTTCTGGTGACTACTATCACTGGAAACGAACGATAACATGTCGAAACTTGAGATCGGGTTAAACATCAATCACGGCAATGTATGACAATATTTAATATTGTATATCAATTATGTCGAGCTCCGTGTCGAAGACTTAGGCAAACGTAATTGCATTTTGTGATTGTCTGCATCTGTTGCATTATCACTTTGGAAAGGTCTAGCGTCATGCCTATCCCTTTACATAAACCTATGAAATTCACCAACTTTATGTTGACGTATTTAATCAATTTTTTTTCAGGAGGTCATTAAGTCATGAGGTGCAAAGGATACATTGGTGGTATAGTATATTTGAAGTCATGCATTAAACATTTAGCCGCATTACATTTTATATAACTGTTATGGCATGAAACATTTTAATAATTACAAGTAAAGCTACGGGCTTTTGTAACACATACTATATTAAATCCAATGTATCAGTTTTTAATGACTTTTTGTCCGTATCTATATTATCATGTGTTATTGATCTGAGAAGGTAACACTCCCCATACCCTGATTCCGCAGTGACCCAATTTTAGGGGTGTTACAGATATGGTAATGGTTTATACATTAGACATTCATGAACGAGTGCCGATATGGTATGGTTATACATTAGACGTTCAACGTACGAGTGAATATATTATGGTTGTACATTAACCGTGTCACCGAACTGAAGACGATATGGTATGGTTATACATTAGACGTTCAAAAAAACGGACAGTCGATATGTTATTAATGTACATTAGTCGTTCAAAACGGACGAGTCTAATTGTATTGTATATATTATACGTTTAACAGACGAGTCGATATGTAGGGTTGTACATAGAACGTCAAATCAAAAACGTATGAGCGATATGTATGGGTTTAACAATAGACGTTCAAACGGACGAGTCGATATGTTATGGTTGTACAGTTAGAACGATTCAACGGACAGTTGAGATGTTATGGTATTACATTAACGTTTACAAACAGGATGAGTCGAGATGTTAGGGTTATACATTAGAGGTTCAACGTATGAGTCGATATGGTATGGTTATACATTAGACGTTCAACGGATGAGTCGAGATGTTATGGTTATACATTAGACGTTCAACGGACGAGTCGATAGTTATGGTTTATACATAGACGTTTATGACGGATCGATATGTTATGGTATGTACATTAGACGTTCAACCGTACAGTAGATATGATATGGTTATACATTAGACGTTCAACGGACAGTCGAGATGTTAGGGTATCTACATTAGAGTTCAACTATGAATCGATATGGTATGGGTATACATTAGACGTTCAAAACGGACGAGTCGGATGTTAGGGTTATAACATTAGACGTTCAAACGGAACGAGTCGAGATTTAGGTTTATAACATTAGTACGTTCAATGGACGAGTCGATATGGTATGGTTGATACAGTAAGACGTTTAAAACGATGAAGATCGATATGTTATTGTTGTAACATTAGACGTTCATAAACGACGAGTCGATATGTTATATGGTTGTACATAAGACGTTCAAAATCGTACGAGTCTAGGTATGTTCTGGATTATCAGCATTAGACCGTTCAAACGAATGAGTCCGATATGTTTATGGTTATACATTAACGTTCAAACGGACGCGACAATATGTATGTTAAAACACTTAGATTTCCCTGCCAATTAGCTCCCAGAAGCCAAATACTCCCGGCCCAATACTCTCGCCAAATACTGCGCCTAAAACTCCCGCCAAATACACCCACCAAATACTCGCCCCCGCCAAATAAACTTTTCTACCAAAAAGCCGATACTAATCAACACAACCACAAACATATCACACACTCTTAACATCGACAACCCCAAAAATAAGTGAACATGGAGCAACAAAAGGGCTTTTTCGTGTAGGTGTGCAGAAGGAAGATTTATTTTCTTTCACCTACAATCGTATAAACCTAGAGTTACGGTAAACTATACTGATGTATTCCAAAATAATCAAAGGTGAACAATCACATGTTTTTTATTTGTGTAATATATAAATATTCTGGTTAGTTGTTAAAAGAATTGATTTATTTACTATTTAACAGCCTCTGAAACATTTTGGATGTGAATTTTTTTTATGGAAAGAGACCCGACTTCGTGAATTGATGAGTTCTCCTGGAGCTCCATCGACTCCAAGTTACTCTGCAGGACATTCAACACCACCAACCTATTATTCTGGACCTTCAACACCTACAAACTATTCTCTAGGATCTTCAACACCTACAAACTATTCTCTAGGATCTTCAAGAAGTTTCATTTCTACTGAATTTGCGCCTTTACTAAATGTAAAACCTAGTATTGTAAATCCTGGTTATGTGATAGAAGTAGCAGACGGTAAGAAAGTAGAAGTTGATAGGATCATCCGTGACTGCAAACTAGAATTAGGAAATTCCCTGTTTAGCATAAATTTGATACCGTTGGGTCATAGAAGTTTCGATGTGATTATGGGGATGGATTGGTTATCCCAGAATTAGGTTGTGATAGTGTGTCATGAGAAGGTGGTTGAAATACCATTGGAAGGTAGTGGGATACTTAGGGTTCAAAGGGAACGTGCGTTAGGAGTAGCCAAAGCTTTAATGAACGCGAAGGTAGATGAACCGAAATTGGGTGATATTTCTATTGTGCGGGATTTTGTTGATGTGTTCCCAGAAGATTTGTCAAGATTACCACCACAGAGACAAGTTGAGTTTCACATAGATTTAATTCCAGGAGCAACACCGGTAGCAAAGTCTCCCTATCATTTAGCACCCTCAGAAATGCAAGAATTGTTTGGTCAGCTTCAAGAGTTGCAAGACAAGGGTTTCATACGACCAAGTTATTCTCCGTGGGGAGCACCAGTGTTGTTTGTTAAGAAGAAGGATGGCTCTTTTCGTATGTGTATTGATTATAGAGAATTGAACAAGTTAACTGTTAAGAATCGATATCCTCTCCCTAGAATTGATGACTTATTTGATCAACTACAAGGTTCATGTTATTTCTCCAAGATAGATCTTCGATCGGGTTATCACCAGCTCCGAGTACATGAGGACGATATT
Organism: Tanacetum coccineum; assembly: GCA_026074375.1. Taxonomy (NCBI): domain Eukaryota; kingdom Viridiplantae; phylum Streptophyta; class Magnoliopsida; order Asterales; family Asteraceae; genus Tanacetum; species Tanacetum coccineum. The sequence continues at coordinate 6,930 of BQNB010137120.1, forward strand.
CCAAAAACCGCGTTTCGAACAAGGTATGGACATTTTGAGTTTACCGTTATGCCTTTCGGATTAACCAATGCACCGGCGGTCTTTATGGATTTGATGAACCGAGTCTGTAAACCGTATTTAGATAAGTTTGTTATTGTATTCATCGATGACATCTTGATCTACTCAAAGACTAAGGAAGATCATGAAGTGCATTTGAGGTTAGTTTTAGAATTATTGAGGAAGGAGAAGTTGTATGCTAAATTCTCCAAGTGTGAGTTCTGGTTGCAAGAAGTGCATTTCCTTGGTCACGTGGTTAATCAGAGTGGTATTCACGTGGACCCAGGTAAGATAGAGGCAGTAAAGAATTGGAAAGCTCCTACGACGTCGTCTGAGATTCGATCGTTTTTTGGTTTGGCAGGTTACTACCGTCGTTTCATCGCAAATTTCTCTAAGATTGCTAAACCTCTTACCTCGTTGACTCAGAAGAACCAAAAGTATGTGTGGGGTGTGGAACAAGAAGAGGCTTTCCAGACTTTGAAAAATAATTTGTGTGATGCGCCGATATTGTCACTTCCTGATGGAGTTGAAGATTTTGTAGTTTACTGTGATGCTTCGAATCAGGGATTAGGTTGTGTGCTTATGCAAAGAAATAAGGTAATTGCTTATGCATCAAGGCAGTTAAAAATCCACGAGAAGAATTATACAACACACGATCTAGAGTTGGGAGCGGTGGTGTTTGCTCTAAAAACTTAGAGACATTATTTGTATGGTACGAAGAGTGTCATTTACACGGATCATAAAAGTCTCCAACACATATTTGATCAGAAGGAGTTGAATATGCGTCAAAGGAGGTGGATCGAACTATTTAGTGATTATGAATGTGAAATTCGCTATCATCCGGGTAAAGCGAATGTGGTGGCTGATGCATTGAGTAGGAAGGAACGGGTGAAACCTAAACGTGCACGGGCAATGGCTATGACTATTCAATCTAGAGTAAAAGGAATGATACTGGCAGCTCAGGGTGAGGCGTTCAATCAGGAGAACATACTTGCTGAAAGGTTACATGGTTTAGATCAGCAGATGGAAAGGAAAGGAGACGGAAGTTTGTACTTCATGGATCGAATATGGGTTCCGTTAGTAAGAGGTATGAGAACAGTAATTATGGATGAGGCTCATAAGTCCAGGTATTCCGTACATCCTAGAGCGGATAAGATGTACTATGACCTTCGAGATATGTACTGGTGGCCAAGAATGAAGAGGGATATTGCTACCTATGTTAGCGAATGTTTAACTTGTGCAAAGGTGAAGGCTGAGCATCAAAGGCCTTCGGGCTTATTACAACAACCAGAGATACCTGAATGGAAGTGGGAAAACATCACCATGGACTTCATCACAAAGTTACCTAGAACAAGGAGTGGGCACGATGCGATATGGGTTGTAGTTGATAGATTGACCAAATCAGCACATTTTCTGGCAATACGTGAAGATTATAGTACGGAGAAATTGGCGAGGTTGTACACCGATGAAATTGTCGCGCGTCATGGAGTGCCTGTGTCGATTATTTCGGATCGTGATGCACGGTTTACATCACGTCTCTGGCAAACATTTCAGAAAGCCTTAGGAACGCGATTGGATATGAGCACGGCTTATCACCCTCAGACAGATGGACAGAGTGAGCGTACAATTCAGACGTTGGAGGATATGTTAAGGGCGTGTGTGATAGACTTTGGTGGCAGTTGGGATGTCCACCTACCGTTAGCTGAGTTCTCTTATAACAACAGTTATCACACTAGCATTCGGTGTGCTCCGTTCGAAGCACTATATGGAAGAAAATGTAGGTCACCCGTGTTATGGGCTGAAATTGGGGAAGGTAGTTTGATTGGACCCGAATTGGTGCAGGAAACGACTGATAAAGTAGTGGTTATAAAAGAGAAGCTCAAAGCGGCGAGAGATCGTCAAAAGAGCTATGCTGACAACAGGCGCAAACCGTTGGAATTTGAGGTTGGAGATCGTGTGATGCTAAAGGTGTCGCCTTGGAAGGGCGTGGTTCATTTTGGGAAGAAGGGTAAGTTAGCCCCGAGGTATGTAGGGCCATTTGAGATTCTTGAAAGGATCGGTCCTGTAGCATATCGGTTAAGATTGTCCGAGGAATTGAGTGGTGTACATGACACGTTTCACGTGTCAAACCTAAAGAAGTGTTTGGCGGATGCTAGCCTGCATGTGCCATTGGATGAGATTAAGGTTGACAAAACTCTTCGTTTTGTTGAGGAACCTGTAGAGATTATGGACCGTGAAATTAAGAGTTTAAAACGTAGTAAGATATCACTTGTGAAGGTTCGTTGGAATTCAAAGCGTGGTCCCGAGTTTACTTGGGAGCGCGAAGATTATATGAAGTCTAAGTATCCTCAGTTGTTTGTTGATCGTGCTGATGAATCGGCTAGTTAAATCTCGGGACGAGATTTCCTAAAGGAGGGGATACTGTGACAACCGTGATTTGAGCAGGTTAGTTTATACCTTTAGAAATGGCTAAGTGTCCATTTTGTATGTTTCTTGCGTGCTATGTGTTCATTATGTAGGTTGAAGTGGTTTACGTATGTGCATGATGTCATTTTAGAGGTAAATGATTATCTTATTTTGTGTGCATATGAGTTTGGTGTTAAGTATTCCATTTGTTCACGTGTGGTGATAATGGAAATGAAAGACGTGTTGCATGCATTGCTACGTCAATTCTTGGTTTTTAAGAGTTAAGCGTTTATGAGAAGTGTAAGTTATTGGAAAGGAAGCATGTGAGTGAAATATGGAAGTTTGCAGTAAACTTTCCATAAATAGAAAGTGAAATGTGAAATGAAAAGTTATTTTTAGAAAGTTTAGTAAGTAGCGTTTATGTAAAAAGGTTTACCCAAATTAGCTTAGGTTTTTGTAGAAAATTAGGGTAATGTAGATAATGATATAATTAATAAATAAAATAAAAATAAAAATATATTTATTAAGGGGTGCGTCCGGTTTAGGGTTTAAAAAATATATATATATATTTTTAGGCTTATTTGAGTTGGGCTAGGACTAGAAGGAAATAGTTATAAAATCAACTTGGCCCATCCCTTTTCCTTCTTCTTGTTGCCGTGCAATTGAGGTCCCAAAACCCTAAGGAAGTACCAAAATTTTGATCAAGAAACTAGGTGTTATGATCGTGTTAGAGTCAAGTAAGATCATGTTCTTCTTCTTTGTTTATTCTTTTAATTCATGTAACATAATTTATGATGGATAATTAGGGTTTCATAACAATCTGTAAATTATGATTATAATAAAACATGTATATTTATGATTAGGATTAATTAGAACTTAGGGGGTGTAATTGGTTTAGGTTTAATTTCGCGTTAAAACTTGGAATAGGGTTTGGCATAAATTAGGTTTGGTGTTATTTGATAGATATCTTGATTATAGAAACAAATATTGATATGTTTCTGGAGTCTATGAATAAGCCAAAAGAGTCTACTTTTCAAAAAATCTAGCCTCGAAAGTTTTTAAGGTCGGGAAGTCATTCAAATGTTGGTTACACTAAAAGTTGTCAAAACAGTAAATACAGGTCAGATTTAGGTCAAGTTTGTGAGGGTAAAACCCTAACTTAAAATTCGAATTGAGCTTATCCCTTTTACATTAGTTGAGTTCCATATGTATATCGATAAACCCCATAAGGATACCTTCTAATTTTATGTCTAAGTATGGTTAATAAGTCCAAACTTTTTAGTGTGCAATCAGATCCGAATTGGGACTGTTTTGAAGTTTGATTTTCTTAGGAGTACTTGTGCATGTAAATGGATTTTGTAAATCCAAAGGTAGTTAATATACTCATAAATGAGCAGGGGTGATTTTTGGTATGAATTATGAGGGTCATTAAGTAATGGTTTAGAGTACGTAAAGTCATGATAAAATTTTGGCAATTCCTGAGATTTTTTTTTTTTTGTTTTTTTAAAAAAAAAAAAAAAAAAAAAAAAAAAAAAAAAAAAAAAAAAAAAAAAAAAAAAAAAAAAAAATTTTTTTTATTTTTTTATATTTAAAAAAAAAATTATTTTTTAATTATAAGTAACTAGTGGAAAGAGTTAATGAAGTGGTTAAGTTTGGGCATGGTGTCGGGGTGACCCATGATGGTTAATTAAACCCTTATACATCCATCATATGAGTGTTACATGGACATGATCTTTTAGCTTGGTCGCGTGTAACACATTTGTGTTTGTATTGTGTAGCTTATGTGGATATTGTTTGGAAGCTGCTTGTGCTTCAGGTGAGTTTCATAGCCCCTCTTTTCTTATGATTTATTGGGGTGGAAATGATGCTTTTGGTTTGAAAAGTTTTAATTGCTGTGATTATGTGGTTTTACTTGAGGCATGAACAGTTATGTGGTTATTATATGTTGATTGCTTATGGTTGTGTGGTTGGTTGGAGCAGAGGGGTACGCCTATCCTATTGTTATGTGATTCCGGTTGGAGGGTAGTGGTTCTACCTATTTAAATCCAACAGGAGGGTTGAAATAAGACTCAATTATGTGTGATTCCGATTAGAGGGTAGTGGTTCTACCTATTTAAATCTAATTGGAGGGTTGAAATAATACTCAATGTTGGTGATTGGTCACACAGGCCAAAGGTATAAGTTCCTGCTGTAACTTTTTAGTGCGTAAGTGACATATTTGGGATCCTGGGGTAACGTTCCTACCCAGTCTTTATGATTATTGGAATCGGGGGAAACGTTCCTACCCGGTTTATGGTGAGATAAGCGTTGCGATCAGGGACACGTTCCGTCCTAAGTTATTTGGTAGTTTGTGCGTTAGCGATGTCATCAAGTATAAGTTTTCATATGAGTGACGTGATGAATAAGGAAAGGCAGTATGGAAGAGTGGCTAGAGAGACCCTAGGCATTGCTTGTGAGAGTTGTCTTTCTAGTCATTATTATTTTATGACATTTTTTTGTACTGATACATTTTGTTGGAGAATGTATAGTATTTGGATTATTATGTTTCGTATACGACATTACTTTAGTACTGCAAGACACCTTTAATTCTTGTGTTGGTATAGTCATGACACATAGTGTCCATTTGATTATATCCTTCATTAGATATCTTTATAGTAGAGACACCATTGAGTTTAGTGATGAAATCCATGATGTTACGCCTCGTGTTTAGCCTAGGCGATGGGTGTGGACATCCATGGGTCCGGGCTTGATATCTAATGGTACATTAGGCCTTGTAACTTAGACCAATTAACTTATAGAATTCCTAGAACAAAAGCTGACTAATATGTAATGAACATTACTTTAAAAAAAACAATTTCAAACAATCTCCCCCTAAGGGTGGTCAATTGCACATAAAGCATCCACTTCTTGTACTTCTTAGATTCCTTAGGAACTTGTAGACATGGAATCTTTGAAGATATTATTCATGCTTGTTATCAGGATCATAATCTTTAACTGCATTCTTGACAAAATACCTGATCTCGTGGTCTTTGGCCTTGATTGACTTGACTACTGATATCTCTCAATCTTTATCCTTGAAGTCTTTATGCCTCCTTACCGATCTTGTGTCTCCACCCTTATTCTCAAGGTCTTGAAAGCTTGCCTAACAATCTCCCTCAAACAGTTATTTAACATTATTTAACATGTACCACTATTATGGAAGAGAGTACATTTGATCCCCTTGTACGATATATCTTTGTTATTGTCCGGCAATCGTGTCGAAAATGCTCCTTTTGAGGAAGTTGCTTTGCGGAAGACTTTGATTACGACTGTGTTGAGTCTTTCATCATGAAAATATCTTTTTTGTTGATTGATCATGAGGTATTAAAATCTTGACTCTTATGTACTAAAGCTGCCACCGTTGGTAACCCTGCAAGTATAGGTTAGTGATAAAACATAATCAAGGACGAAAGTATTTTGTTTCCACTTCTTAAATACGGTTGTAATAATCAAGGTTCCCCATTAATCAAAATAAATAATGACTGTGAGCAGAGAATTTAAAGGAAAATCTCCTTGACAGGGTTTCACAGATTACTAGCACATTCTCGTTATCAGAGCATCTCAAAGCAGACAACAACGGTAAAGTGAATCAGAATAGTAACTATCTTTTGATTGAGTCATCATTCATATATTACACCAAATCAATATCCATTTGACACAAGCTTGATTCAATTAGATCTCGCAAGTCACCTAACCAGAGCTGAAAGAGTTGACTCTGGAAGTATTTCCATTCAATCACTGTTGAATACTAAGAGTATCACTCTGAATGTTCTAGCAATTACCACAAGGATAATGTGTAGGAGTCTTTGATACCAAATGTTGTATAATGATGAAGTTGTGTCCTAGTGAGATTTTTAATGGATCTCGTTGGCTCTAGACTCTATAAGTGCACATTTGTTATTTGGTAATCAAAAGGCGGAACGGACCTGCCACCTTTTCAAATCAACGATCTCGAAATGAGAAATCCAATAGAAACGTGTTGATCTCTGTGAGAAATGAAACAAACTTCTTTTAAGAGAATCCTAAGTAGCTAGGATGGGTTGTGCCTTGTATCACTGGGTCCATGATGACTTATCTTCAATATTAGAATCATCTTTGTGATTACCGATAGATTATGCATTGACCCGGTTTCTGCCTAAGGTTGTATAAAGGGCTTCTTCATTTTCACCCTTTATCCTTACAATTCTTTTTAATTCTTCAACCCCTTCAATGTTAAACCAATGCGTCCGCATTATCATCTTGTTGGGATTGTTCCGGTGATAACTCATACCTTGGATAACATTCTTCCCGATCTTATTTTACTCCTTTTTGCAATCATACCTAGGACTTCTACTCTATCTAATGAAGTGTTCCTAGGTAGATCCCTTCAGTTCTGTCTGGATCATGGAACGAATACACCTAACCTTAACCGCCTTATAACTCCTTGAGAGACAAAAGTTGGTCCATATTTGGGTATTGCCATGAAGATCCATAAAATCATTTGAAAAATCAATCAACTTGTCTGAGAAATCATTTATGATACATTGAGAGTTTTTAGAGTTACAAAAAAGCTCTCCTTACACATATGCATCATATTATGAAAGAGTTTTGCACATGCGAGGTTTGGGAACGCACTTATAGGTTAAAGATCATATCCATATTAAGCTTTATTGATCACTTTTTAATTATTATTCTCCCCCTCAAAAATTGCATATGTGTTGACAATTTTTGTAAATATTAGTAAATTAAAAAACAAGTTAATATCCGGTAATTCACATGAGTCTAACTAGGTCTTAGGAGAACACACAGCATGCATAATGAATCTTATTATTATACTCCCCACTCGATAAAAGAATAGAGTAAAAACTTAGAGTGGATAGTATTGTTTGAGCACACAATTTTGAAATAATTTGAAAATTTCTTTTTGAAAATATCTTGAAAAATTATGCTTAACAGGAAAATGATTTTATATGTATGTTATTAATTATCATTTTTTTGATGCTTCTATTGAGCATTCACAAACTTAGAATGTTTGCATGACATTGCTCAAGACCGAGAAGACGTGAACTTCCTGTTGTTTAGGATAAATGTACATAAATGAACATTTTCTTTCATAAGACTGAGTCCATAAGGCTGACATTTACTTAGAAGTCATAGAGAAAAAAATTTGAAAGGACATGTTTTGAAAGCATTTGAAACTCTCGCTCGAACTTCATTTATACACCAGTCTTAATATTAATCAACATTTCTAGGTGCGTAAATGTTATTGATTTACGAGAGACAAGTCAGAGAAGATTATTATTGGTATTTTTGAAATTTTTTGATTTTATATTTTTCTTTTATAGGTTTTATAATAATTTATATTTTGTTTTTCTGATAAAATATATACAAAGAATTACTGAAGATTCTGCAAGACGTTAAAGTTCCTAGAGGAGACCAGTTGCGCATACCAAGGCGGACGAACCAAATAGTTGAATCGATCCACTGGAAGAGCTTTGGAGAAGAGGTCGGCCAGTTGGTAATCAATCTTGACAAAATACAGTTCAATCGTACCCTTTTCTACGTGCTCCTTTATGAAATGGTAAGCGGATAATGATGTGTTTTGTTTTTTAGTGTTGGACGGGTTGCAGGATATGCTATGCAGATTTCGAATCAACAATAGATTGGAATCTTTGTTGAAGTGATAGCCATAATCCGTTAACTGTGTCCACAACCGAAAGGACTTAGGACACAAGAAAGCAATGAGACACATATGCTGCTTCGCAGTTTAACGCAGCCGTACAATCTTGTTTCTTTAATGACCAGCTCACCAGCTTTTTAGCTAAAGAATAAGCTCCACCAGAAGTACTCTTGAAGGTGTCTTTACATCCCGCATAATCAGCATCTGAAAATCCGATTAGTTCAAAACCAGAATCCTTCGTGTACCAGAGACCCATATTAACGGTTCCCCAAAGATAACAAAAGATCCTTTTAATCTCCTTGAGGTGCTTCTCGGTTGGCTTAGCCTGGTACCGAGCACATAAACAAGTAGCATGTACAATGTCTGGTCTGCTTGACGTAAGATACATTAGGGCACCAATCATGCTATGATATTTCGTTGCATCGACTAGAGTCCCATTTTGATCTAGGTCAAGCTTGTCTTTGATCTCCATTGGAGTTCCAACGGGATCACAAGTTTCCATTCCATATTTTTTAAGGATTTCTAACACGTAGTTGGACTGGTTTATGAAGATGCCACAGGGGGATTGGTTAACTTGTAAACCAAGGAAAAAATCATTTCCCCCATCATTGACATTTTGAAACGCTTGTATCAATAGGTCAGAAAAATAGTTGGTGTACCTAGGGTTTGTAGAACCAAAGATAATATCATCAACATAGACCTGTACCACTAAGATGTCGTCGTCGAAGCGCCTTATAAACAACGTTGGATCAATGGTGCCTTTGAAGAAGTGATTCTGTAGGAGAAACATTGACAATTCGTCGTACCATGCCCTTGGTGCTTGCTTTAACCCATATAGTGCCTTCTTTAACTTGTAGACATGGCTTGGATGATCAGCATCGATGAAACCTTCAGGTTGACATACGTACACTTCTTCTTTTAACGTACCATGCAAGAAAGCAGTTTTTACGTCCATTTAAAACACAGTGAACGATTTGTGTGCAGCGTAGGCCAAAAATATCCTTATAGCCTCCATTCTAGCAACCGAAGCGAAGGATTCTTCGAAATCAATTCCTTCCTCTTGGCGTTACCCTCTCACAACCAGACGAGTCTTGTTTTGGATGACCGTGTTCTCTTCATCATGCTTGTTTTTGAATAACCATTTCAAAGTTAGGGGTTTTATATTATCTAAGGCAGGAACTAACACCCATGCATCAAGCCTTTTGAATTGAAGAAGATCTTCTTGCATTGATTCAATCCCTGCAGGGTCGGTCATAGCCTCTTTGACATTTTTTGGTTCCATAGTGCTCACAGTTAATGCATACATGCACATGTCACCATCTGATCGGAGTTGATTCCTTGTCAAAACTGGTCGTGAGGGTTCTCCTATCACTTGTTCCAAAGGGTGATCCTTAGTCCATTGATATTCATAAGGGTATGGTTAGTAAAACGTATGCATGTTTGATGGATCCACATATTGTAAAGATGATGACTCAGCAACACTTGTGGATGGAGTAGCAAAAGGATTTACAAACGTATTTCCATCAAGCATAGCATTCGGACGATGTTGTTGTGGTGTTTCGAGCTTATCAACATCTTGTGAAGTGTTTGTAATATTTGTAGCTTGTAAGGATGAATTTGTTGGTGTCGGTGCGGTGTCTGCTATTGTTGTAGATGCCGTTGGAATCTGAAGAACTTGAGGTGCTTGAGCAGCCGGAACAGTTCTTGGAGCAGCAGACGGTTGACCACCAATATAATCATCATACATAGCTTCGAACAATAAATCCAATTCACGTTCAGTTGGTTTTTGAGTTGTTATTGTTGACGGAGCATAAGTAAGATCGAGTCCTGAACTGATTTTTCCAGAAGTCATACTTTGAAGCCCGGGTTTTAAGCTGCTTTATTCAAAAGCCATAGCTGAAAGCTCATCAAATGTCACATTCATTGTCTCCATGATTTTTTCTTTGTCCTTCGGTACTCTGTAAGCACATGAATTAGCAGAATACCCGATGAAAAATCCTATATCACCTTTTGCACCAAGCTTCCCAATGTCCTCACGATCATTCTTAGGATAACAGAGAGCCCGAAATACATGTAGAAAAGAGATATCTGGTTTTTTTTCTATTAATAAGCTCGTATGGTGTTTTGTTGAATCGACGGTGAATAATGGAGAAGTTTTAAGTGTAGCGCTCAGTAACAATTGCTTCAGACCATAAGAATAACGATGCACAAGAAAAAATCAACATTGTTCTAGCAGCCTCTACTAGCGTGCGGTTTTCTTGTTTTACGACTCTATTTTGTTGAGGTGTTCTGACAAAAGATGCTGGTAAGAGATGCCAACACTATTAAAATATTCTTAAAGCACTTGATTCTTGAATTTTATGTCATTTTCGGTTCTTATTATGATGACTGGAGTTTGCAGAAGAACTGTAATTTTCTTCAGAAATATTTTAATCTCTTTTGGTGCTTCATCTTTTGATCTAAGAAAGTGTATCCAATTGTAACGAGAGTAATCATACACTATCACCACAACATGCCGCTTCCTATTTATGCTTTCGACTCTTATTGGACAGCACAAATCCATATGAAGCAAGTGTAATCTCTGCTTTGAATTTGGAACTGGTTTGGGTAGGTGAGATGCCTTTTTGCTTTTTCCTTGCTTATAAGAGGGACAAAGATGTTCTTTATGATATTTGAATTTTGGAAGACTGGTGACGAGATCGTTTTTAGCAAGGTCATTGATGGTGTCAAAATTTAGGTAGGATAAATGTTGATGCCATAACCAAGACTTGGTAGAATTAGCATGAGCCATAAGGAAAATTAGAGATGTAGAGGCCATTTCATGGAGATTT
>BQNB010137121.1:0-17900 GCA_026074375.1 Tanacetum coccineum
CTCATTAGAGAGATCTAACTATGATGGATTCCAAAAACTATTTACCTTAGACCTCATTTTATAGTATAAGGAGTCAAGGTTTACATGCAAACTAATAATGATAATAATGATAAAATCAATCAGTTATTCAATCATTATCTTTGACCAAATCTTTCAATTCTTATCCTTTGTAGTATTCTTTGACTACAACTTTGGTCCTTCATGTTTCCATCTTGTTTCATTCGTGTTTTGTCTTATCAACTCAAAATATAATTCCTAGCACTTAAGGCTTGCCATAGTGGGCCCATCGAGGGACATTATGGTGCCAACTACACCGCCAAGAAAGTTTTTGACTCAGGATTTTATTGGCCTACTATTCACCGAGATGCCCATGACTTAGTCACCCGATGTGACGCATGTCAACGTCAAGGCAAAATTTCGTAACATGATGAAATGCCACAAAATGCAATCCAAGTGTGTGAAATCTTTGACGTGTGGGGCATCGATTTCATGGGGCCGCTCCCATCTTCACGAGTGAACAAGTATATACTCATGGCGTTCGATTACTTGTCAAAATGGGTTGAAGCGAAAGCGCTCCCCACTAACGACGCCCGAGTTGTTTGCAAATTCCTAAAATCTCTCTTTGCTCGATTTGGAACTCCCCGCGCTATCATTAGTGATCGCGGTACGCACTTTTGCAATGACCAATTCTCAAAGGTCATGCTTAAGTACGGTGTCACTCACTGTCTTGCTACCACATATCACCCCCAAACAAGCGGACAAGTGGAAGTCTCTAATCGTGGTTTAAAAAGAATATTGGAAAGGACCGTAGGCGAGAACCGTGCCTCTTGGTCAGATAAATTAGATGAGGCACTATGGGCCTTCCGTACCGCGTTTAAAACACCCATCGGGTGTACGCCTTACAAGCTTGTGTACGGGAAGGCATGTCATCTACCGATCGAGCTCTAGCACAAAGCCTATTGGGCCTTGAAGCATGCAAACTTTAACCTTAAGACCGCGGGTGATCACCGTAAAGTTCAAATCAATGAACTAAATGAACTTCGTGATCAAGCCTATGAGAAATCTTTGATCTATAAAGAGAAAACAAAGAGGATCCATGACTCCAAAATCAAAAACCGTGTTTTCAACGTTGGTGATCGAGTCCTCCTCTTTAATTCTAGATTGAAGCTCTTCGCGGGCAAGCTAAAATCCCGCTGGACCGGACAGTTCACCATTCCCCATGTGTACCCTTATGGCACCGTCGAGTTATCTCAAACCGACGGGCCAAACTTCAAGGTGAACGGTCATAGACTTAAGCATTACTTTGGAAGGGACATACCACATATGGTTGTCCCGGATCTCTAAACATTCCCCAAGGACCAATGAATTCGGGGACGAGTCAAGCTAAGTGACCTTAAACAAGCGCTTCGTGGGTGGCAACCCATGCTTATCCTAATACTAATGGTAGTAATGAATAAGTGTTTTGTAACGTGAGGAGGTGTGCCTCTTCCATTCTCGTTTGCTTGTGTTTTTGTGATGATTGTCCAGGATTGTCCCGGATTTTTGAAGCCTCTCGTGCTCGTGGTTTTGCCCCTTGTTTGCAAGAGCTTCAAATCCTCAGCTTCATTTTGGGAATCCAATATCGAAATCTTATCGGCTAACGCTCATCTTTAGCACACTTAATAAACGGCTTTAGAGTGACGTAGAGACCCTTCTTAAAACATTGAGGACAATGTTTAGTTCTAGTATGGGGGATCTATCGATTTGATTGTGCCTGCAGCCGTTGTTTTCGCGTAATCCTGTTTTTACCACCAAAAGACCAAAAAAATGAAAAATTTTCAAAAACAAAATAAGTGTTTTGTCATAATTTGACTTTCCTATTGGTAGAATAGATAAATTTGACTTCGATTCGTAGCGTGTTGATGCTTCTGCTTGTTCCTTAACTTTTAGACTAAGCATTCGCGGATCTTTGCGAAGAACGAAAAATGATAGAGTTAAGTATGAGTTAGATGCTAAACAAGGATTATTTGGAAATCTTACAAGCTCATGTGTGTAATTTGTGGCTTTTTCTCCCATAAGCTTCCCATAAACTCCTAACCGGACTAATAATACGTGCTATTTTTAAAAATTAAACTTAAATCAACAATTTTTGAGATGTTGTCAATAATATTTTTTTAGTCATAGTTCAAATTTATACTTAAATTTTCAAAAAAGAAGTCTTCTCTATATATCGTGAAATAAAGTAAAAAAAAAATAAAAAAAATAAAAAATATGAAAAATATGATGAAAAAATGAAAAAAGAATGATGAGTAATAATTATAAACTGTGGGCTGATAAAAGTTTGCTGCATCTTGCCGGCTTACAACCGATGTTACAGCCTTCTAAAGAAAGCCCATAGTAAGAATAATAATCCAAGACTGATAAAAGTTTGTTGCATCTTGCCGGCTCATAACCGATGTTGTAGCCTTCTAAAAGGTCAAGGGTTACGATTGCATCATGGTTATATTTAATGTTAAGTGTGATTTAATTAATATAGGGAAAATCTCTTTTTCTTAAATTTAAGCTATGTATAAACGGGAAACCTAAGAGTTTTTGAAACCGAAGGTCCGTAAGTCCCGATACTAGTCTCTGTGGGGTATCAAAAGCCTGGTCACTTAGCCGCAAGGTTGGGATGTGCCGAGACGAAAGTCGCTACATGGGATGATCTCGCCTTCAAACTCATTATTCTCGGGTGGAACGTAAAGCATAGAAATTTTGCAAAACGTTGATCCATGGTTGAAATTCGAAATGGCACATTCACCTAAGATATAATAATTGTCGGGAGTGAAAAGTTTCACAAGTTACAAATATGAGTAGTGTTAGCATTTTTACTTGTATTTAACGGTGATTTTGTTTTAAGCTTGGTTTGGAATAAGTGAAAAGTCGGGAACGATGAATTTATCCTTTTTGGGGCATATTAGGATTGAAATGCGTCTTGTTCTATGACCCTAAATTTATAAAAATAACGAAAGTCAAATATGTTAGTTAGTTGCTTAAAAAGAAAAATAAAAAAAATAAGAAAAAAGGAAAAATACAAAAATATGTGTGGGAATAAGTGTGAATATTTAAAAATGGTCAAAACGGGGCTTTTCAAAGCTATTAATTCTTTAATTCCCCTTGATGAACACTTAGCTACTTTTTAAGGTAATTAGTCGAGGGGGATGGAGATTCTTGGTTTTCTAAGTGTTTACTTATAGCATTGCGTAAGCACACAACAATATCTTAGTATGGGGATTTTGGTATGTGCTTAATTACACATACCATTTTCCATTAAAAACGGACTTAAATGATAAAAAACGTACACAAAAATACATTGTATATGTATGTTTTGCATTTGTATTGTGCAGGTAACAGATATCTAAGAAAAGGACAAAAAACCAAGTCAAAACGGAAAAAACCGAGCACGAAATGGAAAAGCGTGAGAAGTCAAAGTCAACCAAAAAGTCAACCAAAGTCAAAGTCAACCCTGACAAAGTCAAAGTCAAAGACGAAGCCGAAACCAAAGAAATACTTAATGGGTCCACCTGTACCCATCTAATGGGCCGGGTCAGCCCATTAATGTATCATATGAAGACTAAAAGGGCCCAATACCCTTTTTATACTTAACCAAGCCCAAACACTAAACCGGCCCAATTCTTACAAAAGCCCAAACAGCCTAACGGCTGTTAAGTTTGTTACACTATTCGTCCTTTAGGGACTGTGGTTGTAATTGAAGCATACAAGTTTAGGGGTCAAAAATGCCAACTCTCCTAAACTTTTACACCACAAGGACTATACGTGCAAACCACTTATACAAGTTGAGGGACTAATCTTGCCAAACTCCCAAACCCTTACCCTGTTTATCACCAAAACAGAGATAAAATCAAAAGAGTAAATTTTGGCGCCAAATTACTATTCATGTATCTTCTACCTCTGCACCACCCTGCAACACAAGACAAAACCATCCCTTTCCCTAACCCCACATCACATGGGTCATTTGCCACCTTGGCAATCCCTTCTCACCCCATTTGTCCAAGGTTAAAGACAAGAAATCAATGGTGGAGATGATACTACTTGGTGAGCACTCAAGGTAAAGGGCTGAGATTGACTTGGTGACTTACTCACACAACTAGCACAACTGCAAGCCCTCTCACAAAAGAAACACACATCAAAGACCCAAGACTTTGAAGACGTTTTATATAAATAGGACATTGTAGCCATTGATAAGGCATCTAGTTTACTTTTCAGCTTATCTTAGTTTAATTTAGCTTATTGTACTTCCTTTTCCTTGTATTGTTTTTAAAAGTTTAATGAAATTTAAAGTTTGGTTTTAAAAATCTGTTTGCAAGTTTTTAAAGTTCACTTATGTTTCAAAAGCTACTATAAGCTCTTATTTATACTCTTATAAGCTGTTTATGACTTAAGCAATGAAAACTTTCTAGTTTCTTGTTGTTTAAGGACTAGTTCACAAAGAAATCACTCAAAAAGCTATTTGGAAGATAAGCCAAAAAGGGAAGGGCTTATTGCTGTCACTAGCTTGTTCTTGAACAAGCTAGAGCTTGTAGACAAAGCTCTTAAGAGCTTATTTGCCCTTGTTTAGAGCAAAGGGCTTTGTAAGTTCCATTTTCTTTCATTTTTAAGCTTTTACTATAGCATTGCTTATTAGTGCTTATTCCTGCTTATTTACTGTTTGTATGTGCTTATTTTTGCTTATTTATGTTATTGAATGCTTATGTATGCCTGCTTGTAGCTTAGATATCACTAGTTCTAGTTTTCATTTAAAATCTGTCTAATTAGCTTGTTAAGTAGCATAATCTGTTCCAGCTTATTTGAGTGCTTATTAGTTGTTTAAATCTGCTTAATATTGCTTATTATACTTGTTAGATATCTGGTCTTTGCAAAATTTTAGCTTAAATAGTTTTTATCAAGTTAAAAATGCCAAAATAGAATTTAAAGGGGTGTTTGGCATAAGGTGCTAAATGGGTCAAATTAGTGTCAAAATTGGTTTGGGTGACTTAGCTAACTTTGGCAAGCATTTCTTAAGTCTTAATAAGCTGATTTAAAGAATTTTTGAGGTTCAAAGCTGGTTTTTAAGCTTTTTCTATAAGAGGCTTAAATCTGTGGTCTTAAAAACAGATTTAAGTGCGTATTTGATTAAGCTTTTGAAAAGCTACTTTAAGCATAGTTTTAGACTTGTTTTTAGGTTACAAATGCAGAGTCTAAGTTTTGTTTAAATGTCTTTAAGTCTAGTTAAGTTTTGGTTCAAATCTGTCAAGTTTTACTAAGTGTCTTTTTGTTTACAAAGTAGCTTTTTTATTTGCTTTTTATGGCTTATTCTGATATTCAAAATACTTTTTGAAAGATGTTATGAGTTCTTTGAGGTCTAAGCTTGATCTATTTCATAGTCTTAAGTCCATAAGGATCTGTTTGTTAGCTTATTTTTAAGCTCAAAAGTTGCCATTTTCAAAATTAAAAAAAAAGGACTCAGCAATTACTGAGTGTAGTAGCCCTTTTCATTAAGCTTTTTCATTGCTTATTTGAGTTTCAAACTCATTTCTCTTTGCTGATTTTAGAAGCTTATTGTATAAGCTTTTAGGTACTACAAGTCATTTTCCCATAAGGTTCTGTCTACTAGCTTGAAAATAAGCTTAAAAGTGCTTCTAGAGGCTGTTTGGTTAACAGTTTTAACCCTAAGTGCTTATTTGCTTATTTGAGCTTTTAAGTTATTGCATTTGCTTGATTTAGGTTTATATCTGCTTATTAGGTTAGTTTTAGCTTATTTGCATTTTTGTCTTACAACTTAAAGTTTAAAAGTTTTTTTAGTATATCTGTGATTTTAGCTTAGTTTAAGCTTATTTTAATTGCTTAATTTTATTCCATAGTGCTTATTAAATATAGCTTATCATCTGTTTTTAGCTTTTTTTTTTTCTCAAATGCTTATTTAGTTTTAAAAAATACAAACGGTTTAAGCCTTTTACCTTTTTAAGATTTTAGCATTCTGTCACTTTAAGTGCTTATTTCTGTGCTTATTTGTGGCTTATATAAAAAGTGCTTTTGGAAAAGTTGCTTATTTAGGGCTTAAGTTTAAAAGTTAAAAAAATGGCAAATAAAAAATATTTGGGAGTTGAGGGAAGTCAAGGGTGAGCAGGACTCGAACCCGAGACCTCAACCCCAACTCAACCAAACGTTTTAACACAACACACACTCACCACTAGTGCCCTTGGGTCTTTTCCGTTTGAGTTTGCACAAATTATTCCTATATCACTTCTTTAGCCCATTAAGCCATAAGCTACTTCGTAGCTTATTCTGGCTTATTTCGTGCTTTTTGGTTAAGCTGTGTACTTCATTTTATTTTTCCTGCATCCTTTACAACATTTAGGACTTTTGCTATTTTTTTCAAATTTTTTATACTCCCTCCGTCCCACATTAAGTGTCCACTTGACTTTTTCAAAGTCTTTTTTCTTCAACTTTGACCTTAATGATTTCTTCTTATGTTATATGATACTTGATGCAAGATATATGAACGGATAGAGTTTTGAATATATTTTTCGTTGGTAAAATTTTCGTTCAATATTATATAACACAAACAAAAATATTTATGGTCAAAGTTGAGGAAAAAAGACTTTAAAGATTCCATTGTGGACACTTAATATGGGACGGAGGGAGTAAATAGTTTAGTATTTTTAATATTTAATTTAGATAAAAATCGTTTTTAATTCATAAAAAATTATAAAAAGGTCAAAAAAATCTAATTCTTTTTTAGAAAATTTTCTTTTATCAAATAGGGCTGTAGAAAATTAGATTTGCTTCTTAGGTTAAAAATATCAAAATTGCTCTTAAGAGCTTATTCTACAAGCTCCAGCTTGTTGTAAACAAGCTGGTAAATCACCATAAGCCTATCCAAATCTGGCTTATCATCCTAAATAGCTTATTATGACCCTTTTTTAGGTAATTTGTGTAGTGAACTTATTAAGTTAAGCTTAAAACAAGCTTAGCTTAATAAGAGATAGCTTAGAAGGAATTGAGAGCTTATTAGGTTATTAAAGTAAATTCAAAACACATTAAGACTAATTGCTTATTAGTAAAAACAGAAGTAAAAACACAATTATAAATGAAACTGAATTTTATTAATTACTTGAAAAGATTACAAGCTTAAAAGGAAAAATTACATTAATTAAAGACAATAAGCAGAAAATAAGCTAAAAATTACATTATAAGATGGACTACACTACTCCTACGCTAGATGATTATCTATGTGTGATTTGCCTTCTATTTATAAGGAGGGAATGAAGCTTCTAGGCCTTTGAGATGCTCCCCAATCCATCAATCCTAGCCCTTGATTCATAACAACCTTCCATCTTTCCCTTGGATCACGTACATGTCCAATCAACCAATCAGAGTTCTTGGGATTGCCAACGTGGCTAAGTGGTGTCAGAAGTGTCAGGGGGTTCTAGAAGGACTTGAGTGTGTGAGAGTGGGTGAAGGTTTACCCTGAGTAACTCGTTGCTCTATGTGTAAGTGGGAGGGAAAAAATGAGGGAGATAAACAGTAAAATTGACCCTTTGTTATAATTTTGTGTTTGACCGGGTATTGGACTTGGTTTTAGGCTTTTTATGATTTATGGATTAAGGGTTTTAAGGTTTTAAGGATTTTATAGATTAAAGTTAATTGGCTGACCTGACCTAATAAAATGGGATCGGGTTAGCCCATTAAGGATGTATACGCCTTCGGCTTTGATTTCTCAAGCTCTTTTCGTTCCCGTGCTCGGTTTTATCCTTTTTGGCTCGTTTTTGTCCTTTTTGATATATCCAATACATGCACAACATAATTCACAAAACACACATATACAATGTATTTTTCATGTATTATTGGTCATTTAAGCTCATTTTATTAGGTAAAAGGTATGTGTATTTAAACACATACCAAAATCCCCCATACTAAGCAATTACCGTGTCCTTACACAATGTTATAAATACACGCTTAAAACCAAAAATTTCAACCCCTTAGACTAATTACCACGAAAAGTAGTTAAGTTTTCATCTAAGGGAATTAAGAAATCACTAGTTTTGAAAAGTTACCCATTTTACCATTTTTATGCATTTATTATTATCATTCATACATATCATAACTTTTAGGATCACAGAACAAGAAACACTAAAAGGATAAATTATCGTCCTTGATTTTTCACCCGCCCCGAACCAAGCTTAAAAACGAAATCATTGTTAAATACAAGTTAAGATGCTAACACTACTCATTGATGTAAATTGTGTACGCATAGCCACTTTTCGCTCCCTTATTCCTAAATTCTCTAAGAATTTTATTTTTATTATTAGCGACAAATAATTTAATGACTTATTCATATAAAGTAAACCCGGTTTAGACCATAATTGGTTTGAAATCTTTTCCTAAAGAGACGATATGGTGAGAATAAGGTCCACATTAAGGTTTTAATTTCGCATGATTTAGGGGTTATCCTTTTTATTTAATCCGAAACAACTCAACTATGAGTCCAGAGATGGAGGCTTTATTTAGATAATCCCGAAGTCGAAAATTGGCTTTATTATTATTATTATAGCAACATTATTAAACCTCGGCCCTTTAAACAACTACCACATCGGTATGCGAGCCGACCATGGTCCAGGAGTCTTATTTTGACCTCGATAATTTCCTCGACCTTTTTTGAAGGCTACAACATCGGCAGCGAACCGACCAGATGCAACAAACTTTTATCAGTCTCGGATTTATTATTCTTACTATGGGCCTTCTTTTGAAGACTGCCACATCGGCAGCGAACCGACCAGAGACAGTAAACTTTTATGAGCCCACAGTTCTTATTATTATTCATACCTCCACCCTTTAAACGACTGTCACATCAGTATGCGAGCCGACCATGATCCAGAAGTCTTATTTCGGCTTCGGTTTATTTATTATTAATATTATTAGCCAAATTTCAAGTCCTGTGGTCTTTTAACTACCTAGACAACGGTAGCGAGCCGTCAAGAATCGGTAACCTATTTCCCCACAACACTGACAAAACCTCGATGTGTACCTTAATTTCACCAAAAGGAATCTCTACGAAGTGATTTAAACTAAGAATCACAAAAACCAAAGAAACTTTATTTATTCAACAATTATATAACATTTATTAAGCTGATGGGAGCAAAAAGCCACAATTAACCTCTATGAGCTCTAAAGAGTTCCAACTACTCTATGTTTAGCATCTAACTTATATAAAACACTATCATTTTTCGCTCTTCGCAAATTTAAAATCTTTACTAAAAAGATCCGCGAATGCTTAGTCTAATAAAACAAGCTTTGCATATTTAAAGTCTATCATGGAAACTTGCAAACTCTTGGCTTTTTCAAGCTAGAATTCGTGTTTTAAAGCTTCTTGTATAAAAGACTAGCAAAAGCTTAAATTTATATAAGTTAAGGGGCAAGCTAGAGCGCAACATGCTCGATCAAGTCAAAATTTATTCTTAAAAAGACAAAACTATGTGTCAAAACACTTATTCTATTTTAAAAAAAAATTGGCATAAAACCACATATTTTTGGTATTTTTGGTGGTAAAACGAGGTTACGTGAAGACAAGGCAAATGCAAGTAAGATCAAATCGAAAGACCCCCCATACTAGAACTACACATTGTCCTCAATGTGAGACTGTCACCCCCATACTAATTTCAAGGCATAATCCAAATATTAAGGGGTCTCTACGCAAATCTAAAGCCGTTTATTAATTATGCTAATAGATAAACGTTAATCAATAAGATCTAGGATATCGGATTCCCATATATAAGCATGCAAAGGATTGAAGATCGAGTGAACGATGGACAAAACCACAAGCACGAGAGTCTTCATAATCTGAGGTAATCCTGGATATAAAACCACAAAACATAAAACACGAAAAAGGAAGAGGCGAGCCTCCTCACATCACACTTATTAAATATTATACTAATATACTACTACTAGGGATAAGCATGGGTTGCCACCCACGAAGCGCTTGTTTTTGTGCGAGTCTCTAGCTTGACTCTCCCTATATCATCGTGATATTAGGGACAAAACACTTGGAAGAGCAAACTTCCATCGGACATTCATATGCCACCGGCTCTAAGGAATAGAAACTATAAGCGGAGATGCCGGGGTCAAAAATAGTGTCTTCACTCCCGGAGGAGAGAAGAATAAGACAATCCATAGAATAAGTGAGAAAAGGAAAAAAGATTCTGATAACAAATATGAGGGAAAAATAATGGCGATCCTCAAAGGGTAACCTCACATATGTCGAAGAATGAATCTCGGGGTCAAAAACTTCGACCATACTTTTCAAATTATCAAAATCAGGTTCATCATTTAAGCTTTTTGGGTCAATATCTAAAAACACCTCGGGAGGGAGATTATGGGTATTATCTTTAATAAGCAAACTC
Source organism: Tanacetum coccineum (assembly GCA_026074375.1). Lineage (NCBI taxonomy): Eukaryota > Viridiplantae > Streptophyta > Magnoliopsida > Asterales > Asteraceae > Tanacetum > Tanacetum coccineum. Next base: position 10,419 of record BQNB010137121.1, read on the forward strand.
TTAAGATAGATAATGTCTCCCCTGAGTCATAATAATAGTCCTCAAGATCCGTAGAAACATCAATATCTAGAAAAGTATTGATCTCATCAATATCGCCTCCAGGGTCGAAACACTCATCCCCATTAGCATCGGAAAGAGGTGTGACTAGTAAAGCTGGCTCATCAAGGTTAGAAACATAAGAGTCCTTGTTCTCTATGTCCTCTAACACCTTATTAAAAAGAGGATTCACGTTACTAGAAATGTACTCGTCATCAAATTCAAAAAGTGGGTTCAAGTAAAATTTAAAATTATCCTCCGGAACATCCTCCTTAGGAAGTGACTTTTCATCACTAGAGGTAAAATCATCATTAGCATCGAAGAGAGGATTAGAGAAAGTCATAGAATTTCCTCGGGGAACGTCGATGGAAGAGAAATCATCACACGAAGGCAAATCACACTCATAATCACTCTCAGAAGTATCCTCGGACTCACTTGGGATTGGAACAAAGTCCCTAACACCAGACTTTATTACTTTATCTGATTCCTTTTCAAGAATAGTGCTAAGATTCTCATCCCCCATTATGAGAGAGTCCTCGGGCTCCATAGTCGGTAAGACAGATGTGATTGCAATAAACGGAGGAATTTAAGAAATAATTTCATTCAAAGGAATAGTACTCTCCTCGTCATCATCGTAAATAAAATTGAAACGTCGCGAAGGCTCGGGAGTATAAGTACTAAGATTAGCCACCTGCTCTCGAAACATTCCAAACAAGGATTGCATAGTTTTAAAAAGTTCATTTCTTGACTTAATTATTACATCATTTATCCATTCACTATCATTCATCCTCTGCTGATTAAGGTCTTCTTGAGGCTGATGATCGATGAAATACTACGGGGGTTGGTCAAAACCAGAAGAGTTATAATTATAGCAATGATTAGGCTCATTGAAGTTTTGATTCGTCGGTTAACACTGGAAATTCGCATGAGGACCCCCACAGTTTTCACAATAAAGATATTGTTGTGGATAACTCGGTGAATTTTGTGGATAATAATTATCACCAAAGTTTTGATTGTAGCACGGTTCTTGCTCATAGACAAGCGGGAACCGTGGTGGAAAATCATAACCATAGTGAGAATCGTTCCCACATAACTCGCACGAGTATGTCTCGACATGGTGCTGTGGTGGTTGATCATAAAAGCCGGGTGTATTATCGTAAGAAAAAGGATTAGGGTCATGGAGAAGCTCGTTTCCGACTCCTACAATGCTACAACATGGACAATTTTTACCGTTAAAAGGACCACCACAGTATGAGTAACTCTGCTGAGCCATAAATCGTTCAAAGTTCTGCTGAATGTTTGCAAGTTCTGTTTGAAAAGTTGCTCCCGTGTCGAACCTCGAGTCTGTCTTGTAGTTGTGGTGTGGAAGTGGGTTAGAAAAATCGAGAGTTTGATTATAAGAATTTGGATTAGAGTCATAGACGGGCTCATCTCTGAAACTCACATTGGTACAATGCCGACAATCCCCACTATTAAACGGACCTCCACACCACTAGCACCTCGAAAACCTAGACATGTTGAAGAATTATCGGATAAGAGGGTAGATAGAATAAGAATTAAACGAATAAGAGGATAGAGAAGAATATTTATAGATTTTTAAAATAATACATAAGGAAAAGAAATTAAAGAAAGAAAATTATTTTTGGTAACCGATAGTCAAAGGTGCACGATAGCTCTCTAGAAAACGCACAAAGAAGAGGAGGAGCGGGTAAGTACGAAGCGTTTTAAAAACCTTCTCCTTTCGGGTCGAAGTTCGTAGGATCAACCCTCCTTAAACCTCTCTTATAGTTTGTTAATCTAAAGGTGAGCCATTTTCACAAGTGACACAACGGTTGTTTTTTTGTTTTTCAATTTTTTTGGTATTTTATAAAATATTTTTGTATTTTTCTAGTTTTATATAAAAGAAAATGAAAAATAATATAGAATTTTAAAATATATATTCACAAACAACGATAACTTCACGGGGAAGGGTCTTCAAGGCACTAATCTTCAAACTTCAACTCGATAATCGTAACACACACTCCCCGGCAACGGCGCCAAAAATTTGATACGTTACATATATATATATATATATATATATATATATATATATATATATATATATATATATATATATATATACTATGTGTGTGTGTGTATGTGGTGTGTGTGTGGTCCTTTTTATTGTGTGAGTGTTGTTGTGTGTGTGAATTGAAAATCTTGTCTCGGTTCGTGATCGCGTGCTTGAATAATCAATATTTTGAATTTTGGATTCTAAATCTAATAACGCAAAGGGAAAGCACATAAAGGCACGCTAAACTAAAGATTAAGGCAACTTAAAAATCTAACAACATTTAAACACTTAACGATTAATTAACGACTAACGGATAAACAAAAATTATCAAAATAAACTCTAAAAACTTAAAATGCAAATTTCTTAAACTAAAATGATAAAATTAATTTTTAGAAACAGAAAATATATTTTTTTGTATTTTTATTATTTTTAAAACTAATTTTAAAACTTTTTAAATTAAAAGTATTAATTGAAAACTGAAAATTATGAAAAAAATCAGAAAAGTTCTTGAACTAATAATAAAGATTTAGGAAGAAAAATGGGATTCACAGCTTATTCCAATAAGCTGTGAAAATTATAATAAGCTAAATAAGCAAAACTGGAAAAGGGGTAAATAATAAATAGTGCAAATGTTTAAACGAAAAAGACCCCAGGGCAGTTGGTTGAGGTGTTTTGTGTGTGAAGGGAAGTTCACAGGTTCGAACCCTGTGACTTCCTTTTTGAATTTTTTTTTATATTTTTCTTTTCAAACCAGTTACAAAATAAGCCAGGATAAGCAACTTTTACAAAACAACTTTTACTAAAACTTGAAAATAAGCTGGAATAAGGACACTAAAAAGCAACAATTGTAAAAATTCTAGTTAAGACTGCTAGTTTTAATGTTAAGACTGTTTGGCTTTTTAAGACTCAATAAGCACTTGCATTTGACCAATAAGCTGAAACAGATAAACTAGAATACCTAATAAGCACTATTGACTAGAAATAAGCAAATTTAATAAGCTGAAAAGGAACCAAAAGACCTTAAAACAGCAGACACTAAGGACACTTTAAAGGACATTAACCACTATTTTAAGCTAGGTTTGAGGATAAATAAGCACATAGAATAAGCTGAAACATGAAAACATATTAAGAACTACACCCAATTAACACTAAGAAGCTGAAATTAAGCAAAATGGTTAAGAAATAAACTATAAATGATAAGTTGAAAAGGAAAGGGGACATTTACACTACTGTTTTTTGGCTTTAAAGAAAAAATGACAACTTTAGCTTTACAATACAGTCTCTCATAACTACTTTTGGAAAAAAACCAAATAACTGAAAACTTTAAACAGATAGAATCTAGACTACAATAAGTTAATATTAATCAGAATTATCCTAAATTAAGCTAGGACTTTATCTCTAATGATCTGCAAGTTCAGGACTTTTAAGCTTAAACTAAATACTACACTACTTGACTATTTTTGATCAAAACACACTCAAAGGTTTTTCCATACTTTAGATACTCAAAACAGATGCATTAGACATTCATTTTAAGCACAAAAACCATACCTTAAGAATTTAGCACAAATAAGCTGGTTGAAAACCTTATGGACTAGCAGACTTAAAAATTAGCTAAACTAATATTCAAAACTTAACAAAACTGACTTCTAGCTTATGAAAACTAGCTTTTAGACCTTAATTGAGCTTATCAAAACTTGTTTGAGATTCAAAAACAGATTTCACCTAATTTGACCCATTTTAAATCCTTAACCCAAACACTCCTTTAAGAACTTGAAAACTCATTTTATGCCAAAACAGATTCAAATAAGCCCTGATTTTTTTTGAAAACAGATGATGAACTAAGCATATTAATGAAAAATAAGCAAAGACTTTAGACAAATAAGCACTTTTTAATAAGCTAAACTAATAAGCTATCCTAGACTTATAACTAAGCAGATTTCATTAAAACCTAAATTAAGCTAATCTAAACTATGAACTAGGTATATTAAGCAACAATAAGGCAGAATAAGCAATAATAAGCAAAGAATAAGCACAAATAAGCAGATTAATAAGCTGAATAAGATATTAAGCTAGGAAATGAAATTAGAGACATACCTTGTCCTTTGCTTAAACAAGGACTAAAATGCTCTAAGAGCTCATCTACAAGCTCCAGCTCATTTTTATGAGCTGGTAAAGTCCAATAAGCCCTTCCATAATTGGCTTATCATCCAATTTTAAGCATTCCATAATAAGCATAGGTAAATGACTATTTAAGGTGATTTAAGTAACAAAACTTAATCAGTTAAGCTATGAGAAAGCCAAACTGATTAAGGATTAGCTTGTAAGAGAATTGAGAGATTATTGCTATCCAAACACATTTTAAGCTGAATTAAGCATAAAAGTAAAAACTTAATTTAAAACAGAATTTAAGGAAACTGATATTTCATTAATAAAAAAACGGTTACATGGTACTGAAAATGAAAATTACAATTAAGTAAAGACAATAAGCTAGAAAATATAAGCTAAATTACACTACTCCTAAACTACACTGCACTAGATCATTTCACTGTGTGATAGAGCCCCTCTATTTATAGTGAGGAGGGGATGATTCTAGATCTTTAGGAGCGTCCCAAGCATCAATCCTAGCCCTTCAATCATAATCAATCCATTTTGAGCCCTTGATCACTCTCCATGTCTCCTCATCTAATAAGAATGCTGGGGATTGCCAGCGTGGCTTAAGTCATGTCAGACGTGTCAGGCTTTGGCTTCTAGAAGAGGTGGGCGTGTGGTGGAGAATGAGATTACCCTGTGTTTATGTTGTGAGTAAAAACGAGAGGGAAGGGGGAAAGAGATAAACAGTAATTTTGACCAAACGCTTATATTAATTTGACATTGGACCCGGTTTGGTTTGTTGGGCTTAATCTTGGGCTTGGACATAGATAATTGGATTTGGATAAATTAATGGATTTTATGGCTTATAATTCTAATACCATTGAAGATTTAATGGGCTGACCCGACCCATGAAACGGGTACGGGTTGGCCCATTAAAAATGAATATGACCTCAGCTCTGATTTCTCACGCTCTTCTAATCTCGTGCTTGTTTATGCCCATTTTTCCTTGTTTTTGTCCTTTAATAAATATTCGTTACTTGCACAATACAATTAACAATACAGACAAATACAATGTATTTTCTATTTGTTTTTGGTCATTTAAGCCCGTTTTTATAAAGAAAAGTGATATGTGAATAAACACATATCACTCATTCCTGTCATAGCATACAAGTTACCATAGACTTGGTAAATGATCAAACATTCACCGCTGGGTGCAAGTATTAGTCATTACTATCAAAGAGGTCTTTTAAAAGGTTGTGGGGTGTAGGTGGAAAATAACATTAATGGAAACGAAAATGGATGGGATACATTTAGGGAGTGACTTTTGGGTGAATTTGGGGTGAAAGGGTTAGCTAATTATTTATACGAATACATGTTGATTTGGTTGCTAAGCCAAACACTCAGACAAGATATACAAACTTTACAAAACTCTACACGAATCTCTTTCTTTTTCTTTTCTTGACTCTATGATAAACATAAACATAAGCAAATGGCAGTCCGTACATTTTTTTCACTTTTTTATATATATGTTTTTTCTCGTATACTTGTCCCCTGCCACTGCTTAAACATATAATACATCATGGGGGTTTATAGATACACCCCTACACTTGAACTTTTACATACTCAATAATTACAATCTAACTAATGACCACCAGAATTAAGGATGGAGTCAACTAACATGGAAACTTATGAGACTCGATTTGGGAGGAGGGTAATAAAGTACTTCTCCTAATTCTTCATAGTTGAATACTACCATGAATCTCAAATCGTCCAAACAGTTTTATTTACAAGGATAAGGACTTAGCAACCGTGTACTCAATAATTAACTTGGGTTAAAACAATAATGTACTGAAAGCGAGTACATACAAGGTAGGCTAAGGTGATTTGGGTGTAACAATTTGTTCAAGGGTAACAATGCTCTTCATTAATAGTCTGGCTTAACCAGAAAATTACGAGAACTATGAAAAAGATAGGCTCAAAGGGTTGTGCTAGGGGAGTCTTTCACTAAAAATGAGTTTGAAGCACGGGTGTGGGATAGTTATATAGTCGATGTGATCATAATAACAATTACATGTTTTAAACATGGGTTAATCCTAGTGCCTCTTTTCTAGCAAATCCTAATACTCACTATGCGGTCTCGGGATGCATCACATAAACAAGTTCTAGAATTTAATTTACTACTGGTACACTCATATAATTTAATACCGATACCAATGCTCCAGAAAAGGTGACAGACCATACGTACACATCCGTAACGACAGAATAGACACATATGACTGCATTCAAACCTTAACTCGAACAAGCTAAAGGTATAAACTATCTTGGGTATCAAAAATGGATACCCGAATTCCTAAAAATCTAAAGGCGAACCTCACATTTTGGGGTGGAATTTTGATGGTTTTTTATGCTAGTCATATAAATTCCTATCCATGAGACGCGATTAATGCTCGATTTTTGTCGATATGTGTCATAATTTTTTTTAAATTTTGGTTAAAATTACCTTCTGTGTTATGTTTCGGTATATTACCCATCATTTTAAGGATAAAGCAAATGACAATTGAAGGAATAGGTTCTAAGGCTTATTTCCCCTACACTTAAGTTGAACATTGTCCTCAATGTTCTTAAAAGTACTCGTAAAACGAAAAAAGGGAAAAGAAAACAAGTAAAAAAACTAGTACTCCCCTGGTTTGCTCAATAATGGAGAGGAAACATGCGATAACTGGTTAAATTGTCATCCAAGAGTCGTCATCTGGAAACTTCCTAAGAACTTCCAAGCTTCTTCTCATCAAATATAACATGTAAATCAAAGACAAAGACAACTACACCAAGCGTAAAATCCACGGGTGAATGATAAATACAACATCATTAACTAGGTTTAGACTCTATGAAAGCAATAAAGATAAGATAAGTGTGTTAACGTAATCATGATTTTCTGCAGGTTTTTAGGAAAATAACAAATTCCAGAAATTATACAAGATTAATTTCTCAAAAATTAATTAAAAAATAAATTTTCTTGTAGTAGTCCTGGCGACGCCGTCAGGATTAATCATAACGCCGTCTCCACGGTCTGTAAAGAAGAATTTTTTTCTTTTCTTCAAAAATTCCTGCACGCAAGATCTCATTAGTTATTTCCTGCCAAATTTACTACAAAAACCACAAAAATAGTTTACACAATCATATGACTCAAAACAAACAAACAAGATACACAAGACACACAAGACACACAAGACACACAAGACACACACGACACACAAGACACACCTAATATGCACGAAAATAATAGATTGGGTTGCCTCCCAATA
>BQNB010137122.1:0-12896 GCA_026074375.1 Tanacetum coccineum
GATTAATAGAAGTTGTTATTTAGTTACACATTGTTTTTCTTAGTACGTGTGTTGAGATTCCGCATCAACATATTGTATTCATAATCATTGTTTCTATATAGTCGGTTGTATTTATACATCTTGGCTATCATCCGTTATAGGCTGCAAAGATCTATTCATTTAGGGACTCACAGGAAAGTTGGTATAGAAGTTAAATCAGTCACAATGGGTGTTGTTGTGGATGTGGATGGTGGGTGTGAAGAGGAAAAAGGAAATTTTGTTTCATCAAAATCAACATGTCTGCTTGTGATTGTTTTATGTGTGTTTGGGTCATAGAGGATGTAACCTTTTTGTGTTGTGGGATATTCAACATGGATTGCAGGAATGGACCTTGGTGTAAATTTGTCAGAAATGTGATTGTGAACATAATGTAACAATCCGTATTTTCAGGTTATTATTTAACCTCGTACTTTTACTATTTATTTTTATTTTGCGTAAATTAACTTTTACGGGTAACCGAATAGGTTAACCCGCATACGTCGTAACACGTACATTAAATATGAACCCGAATCTAGACTAAGTTTAGTCTACTTGTTTTATGCATTTTGATTATTTTCCATATCTATTTTATATGTCGTACTTTTATTTTTGTTTTACGTAAACCTTGCACGTTTTGTGTTTTTAGCTCATACATGCACCACCTTTGCACCTTAGCTTTAGTTACTCTTACACTTAGCATTATACCTACCCAAAAACTAAACCATAATACCCCTCCCCCTAGCCCATGAAATTCGGCCACCTTACAAGGACATGTGTCCTTGTGAGGCCATACTTAGGACAAGTGTAGTCCATCACTTGCATGCCTAAAACACTTAACCTCTACTACTCTTTCATTCTTTCAAATAAAATCACACTCTCCTGCTCCTTCTCTTGTTATTAATGAAACACAACCACCACAAACACACCAAAATCTTGAGTTTTTGCTAGTTCGTATTATCTAGGTTTGAAGGTTAGTCTTCCTAGCTAGTGTTGCCTAGCTCACTTTCACCATAAACATCATCAATCTCATCATTTTCCTTGGGTTTTCTTGAAGCATAGTAAGGGTTTTTGCAAAAGTTTTTGGCTAGTTGGATCAAGGGTATATAAGATTTAAGGGTTGATTTGGAAGCTAGGGTTGGTGATCATAAACTAGGGGTTCTTAGTTGTTTTTAGGGCTTCTCTCGCATAAATCATCCATCTATATTGTAATCATCTAAGAAACTCATTTTCATACTTATTTTGCATTTACATATCATTACACATTCATATTAGCACTTGTAAATACTTTTTGTGTTGTAAAAGTTGATAAAACGTTAAGTTGTTAAAAGCAGTTTTGACCTAAAGTTTCAGCAGCAAGTTTCGACTTGAAAACCAAACCTAAACTCATTTCAGGGCTTAATCCTTATTAACACACTTAATATTATGTCTTGGGAAACTCCTCATCAAATTTCGTTAATTAACGAGTTAATTTGGTATTTTTAATAAATCGTACAAAAAGATTAGTCAAAACTGACATGAATCTGAGCATTGAATTTGAATCGCGACTTTGACCAGTTTATGAATCACTTGAGTTTTCGAGCTAGTTGAGAAATTTGTAAAAGAGACCTTAACTTAGAATATGAGAGTTGAATGGACCGTGATGATAAATAACAAATGAGATATGACCTGTCAAAGTTGAGTGTAATCGCCTATCCTTTAACAGCTTATGTATACTTGCACATTTTTAATTATATAAAATGATTGGCAATGACTTGGGTTAAATGGCTTACATTTTCAGAAACTAGACTAAAAAACGATGAACATAGGATTTTGAACCAAGAGATTTCATTAGAAAATGAGTAACTTATAGCCCGTCTAATTCGAGAAAACCCTAAATATTACAACAGCAAGTCACATTTTTATTTTTAATTAAACCGGCACTTTAAACTTATGTACACGAATCGAGGCCTTAAAATATTAAAAGTAGATACATTTACCTTCATTTAGAGAGTTTAACGGACAAAACCAGACTTATAAATGAATTAGATACGCTCGATTGAAGTTGGAATAAAAACTTAAGAAAACTAACTTTTAAGTTTATTTTTAGTAATAGTATCAACTTTATTTTCTAAACTTTTAACTTATATGATTTTATAAACACCTCACTACGAGTATATAAAGTGTTATCGCATGGTTAAACTCATTTGCATCGCATACATAGCATACATAACCTAAAGCACCTTATTATTTAATTAGGTTGTGGTTAGGATACTTTCTGCATCGTTTTGCGTGCCGACGTATTTTAACGACTTTTTTACAAGTTGAGGTGAGTTCATAGCCCCACTTTTACTCGTTTAATTGTTTTATAAACTACTTGAGGGAGATAGATGATATTTCTACTACGAACACAAGTGCTTGAAAATGTATGCTTGAACTGATATTATTATTGCCTAAGTACCACTTATGATAGAAACCCCTAATATCATGGACCGTTAATTACTGTGTGTAAACACGAATGCTGTAGATTTATTGGGATTGACATCCCCCGTCTGGGTTGACCAGTTAGACAAACAGACGCATTTTATTTGAACTATAGGTATTTGTCAAATTACCTACTAGGGCATTCATTGTATCAACTTATCAGAATTGCGTTAACGTTCGGTGTCATGAGCTTAGTACAATAATAATGCTTTACGACTTTTGTATGTGTTACAATTGTCACCAAAAACACTTGAAATCTTGTGGTTCATTACTTTACTTATAAACCTACGAATTTCACTCAACAATTTTGTTGACGTTTTAGCATGTTTATCTTAGGTCCTTAAAGTGTTAGATTTGGCACGGAGCATTCGAGTCTCACGACTTATCATGAAGACTTTGATGCATTAATATTACCATTCGATAATGTTTTGAAAACGTTTATGTATCATATTAATTTTGGGACCACTTATTTTGTAAACTCTGAAGTTTATTTATCGAATGTGTATCTTTTAAAAAACGTCTCATTTAGAGGTCGTTTTCTATGACTTGAACTTTGTACCATGAAGTAGCACACCAGTTACCTTTCCGCTGCTATCCTAATTTTGGTGGTGCTACACATAAGCTCTGCAACCTAGGATTCTCATGTGGTTTAGGTCTGGTGGGATTTTATGGATCATTTTATAGGTTGATTTGTTATGAATGGTTCTGGATGGGAGTCTGTTAATGATGTAGGCTGCTGCCAGTATGCAGTATCCCTAAAAATTAGTAGGAAAATATCCTTGAAATTTGATTGATCTTACTACTTCCAAAAGGTGTTTGTGTTTCCTTTCAACCCTGGCATTTTGCCAAGGTGTGTTTGGGCATGATGTTTGATGAAGAATTCCATGAGTTTAAAAGTATTCATTGAGTGAGGAATTTAAAAATTCCGTGCCATTGTCACTCCTTATTGTTTTAACTTGTTTGTGAAATTAGTTTTGAACATATGAGCAGAAGGTTTTAACATTGGAAATGGTGTGTTCTTTGGTTCACATTAAGTTAGTCCAGGTTGCTCTTGAATGATCATCAACAATGGTGAGAAAATATTTGCATTTGTTAATTGTTATATGTTGGTAAGGATCCCAAACATCAATGTGGATAATATCAAATACAAATGTTGCATTTAAAGTACTTGTATGAAACGGTAATGCAGTCTGTTTAGAAAGATGGCAAATATTACAATGATTTTCAGTGGTGTTTGGTAACAAAGGAGATAGACATTTTATTCACTTAAGTGCAGTAAAAGAAGAGTGACCAAGTCTTGAGTGCCGTAGGTGAGGTTCACTGCTATTGTGAAGGATAGTTGATCAAGATGTAGAGGATGTAGGTGGTGATGAAAGGAAATATAGACCATCACAGAGGCTGCCATCTATAATCCTCCTATACTTGTCCTGAAAAATGCATAATGATGCAGTTAGGATAAGAGAGATTGTAGTGCCTTGTAATAATTTGCTTACTGAGATGATGTTATAGGTGAATGTTAGTATGTAGAAGACTTTGTGAAGGGTGATGTATATGTTTATTGTGACCGACCCAATGGTTGATACCATGACAGTTTGACTATTTGGTAGTGTGACTGTTATGGGTGAAGTGCATTTGTATATATTGTGCATGATTTTGAGAGTTGTGGATATGTGATTTGTGGCCCCACTATCTATAATCTAAGCAATCTTAAGACAAGTAATAAGGGAAGCAATAAATTTAGGCAATTTAGTAATGTGGGATGAGAAAATACCATGTGGAATGTTTTGCTGGGTCTGCAACATTTGAAGAACTTGATTTAGCTGGTTTTGAAGCTGATCCATCCTGGCTGAGACATGTATGCCAGGTGGTGCATTATTTTGTCCTTAAGTGCTTGCTTTGTTGGCTTCATCTTACCTCATAATCATGTTCACAGTCCTCTTGTAATCTTTCCCTGGCTTGAATTGCTTTGTGGGTTGAACTTTACCATGCAGTGGGTGACCAACTGGATATCCAACTATTTTGTAGCATTCCTCTTGTAAATGACCATCTTTGCCACAATTGCCATAATACACACCCTTTTTGAAGCTGCTTCTCCTCTCATAGCCAGCTTATGTTAACCTTTGTGAAGAAAACCTTGAATTCTGAGTGTTTGGGACAGTGTATCTTTGATTGTTTGAACTGTTTGCATTGTTGTACTTGTGGTTATTAGAGTAGCTATTCAGAATTTTTGTAGTAGTTGATTTTGGTGCAATACCCTCCTTTTGTTTTTCTTCTTGTCTCATCATTGTATAAGCTTTTGCTGTTGTGGGTAACGGTTGCATAAGTAAAAAAAATTTGGTAAAGGGTTTCCCCAGTAAATTTTATTACTCCGAAAAACATTTAAGTACAAAGGATGAGGGTGAGTCCCACATCTCCGCTCGTTACATAGGCAAAACTACTTCCTTATAGGAAGGTACATAAAGTGACTATACTACAAAAGAAACAAGAAACTATCTCTTCCTACGACCTCGAACTCTGATATCCAAATTATCACATATATCTTGAATCTTGTCAGGAAGATCCTAACCTTCATGCATATCATCATCGTACGGGTAGGGATAGAAACGGGCGAGAAAAAACCCATAACCCATGGGTACCCACACGTAAGTGGCGGGTAATCCAGTTATTTTTCACCCGCGGGTGGGTTGTGGGTGAAAATTTATACCCATCAGTAGGTGGTGGGTGGGTGACGGGTAATGCATACCCATCATAGGTGTACCCATTTAAGAAACCTACAAGTGTACCCGCCTAAATACCCACGGGTGTACCCCTAAACCCATTTGTGTTAAAATAAAATTTATTATACTACTTAAATATTTGTAAGGTTGTTGGTATATCTTTGATAACTACTTAAATATTTGTAAGGTTGTTGGTATATCTTTGATAACTAACAGTTTCTTTGAGTTACAAGACTAAAAGATGAATATGAAAGATCAAACTTTCAAAGATATATACATGATATATCTCAGTACATGTATGTGATTTGGTGTAGTGATGATTAATTTTTCTATTTTAAGACATGTCATTAAGTATTTTGTGAACTTCGTGTTTAGAAAATTGATATGATGTCTTATTACCCAATTTCATAGTTAGTTTACATATCATAGTTTTATGATTTTGTTTCATTTCACAAACCCACGGGTTTACTCACGGGCGATGGGTACCCACAGGCATGGATATGGGTAAAAAGTTGTACCCATTGGTGGGTGACGGGTGGGTGGCGGGTGAGAAATAAATCACAGGTTCGGGTGGCAGGTTTAATAAACCCATACCCATTACCTACGGTTGCCATACCTACGTACGGGTCTTCATCATAGTCACCACTCTCATAAGTATCCCTCCATTATTCCAGCAAACTTTTAGTGCCAAATCCAACCCTTTCTGAAGCCATAGAACGAGCCATATCATTATCAACTGATTCAACCTCATCCACACTATCATGATCACCCGCATAATCAACCTTTTTTAGAGGTTTACCATCATCATCCACAAGAGTAACTTTCCCCTTAATAATTAGCTTTTCAAGCTTCCTAATTTTATCAACAATGGGAGTATTACTAGTACTACTAGTTTCAACATTCCAGAACGAGGATCCACTAGAATTGGCCTCGTTACTAGCCACATTTGAAGTCCCTCCATTGGTACCCAACTCCCTATCATTTTTAACCGAATTAAGCACATCAAAAGGGTTTGAACTACTAACTCTTTAATAGGCTCCATACCTTTCTTCTTAGTACCGCTAGTGTTGACAGCAGGCTTTTTAGAAACAGATTTATACTCTTTTGATGGTTTAAACCCCACTTTTTGACCAACCGAAACACCTCTAGGAGCCTGAATAGGCTTCTTTAAGTTCTTTGCCACACCCAAGCCTGGATTCTTAGGACACTCCTCATGAGTATGACCAAAGATCTTACAACACGCACATCTAAGGGGTTTCCACTCATATTCAACACAGACAGTACATATATAAAACCCCTCCCCAGTAAGTTTAGGCATAGCCACCACAATGGTATCTTTCAACTCCATATCAGCCCGAAGCTCAATTATTGCTCCAGCATAGCTTGACATGCCCTAAGATTGCAAGCACATATCAGAAGTATAAGAGTCAAGCATTAAAGGTGTACCAAGTTTCATAGGAATGATACTCAAACCATCCTCGCTAAATGCCGTAACGGGGACACCATGAAGTTTAACCCAGGTCGGAACATTCCCAACATATTCTTTCAATAAATTCACATTCGGGTTCCACTTTTTAAGAATAAGCAGATGGTTGCGAATAAACCATGGACCATTTTCAAGCATTGCATTCAAACCATCCATAGAGCTAAATTATAACGAGAATAACCCGGTAGATGAGTTAAGCATTGATTTAACCAGGCCATATTTACCCCAAGTGTTCCTAACATAGTTAGCAACAACGGGGTAAGACACCCGCTTTCCCAAAAAGAAACCATAAGTTGTATTCACAAACCTTCCACTAATAGCTCTAATAGACTCCATCGTCACAACTACATCAACCCCGTTTCCCCCGGTGTATATAAAGTATGAAAATTTAAAGCCTTCCTATTTGGTACACCAGTAACATTAGCATACGAAGACATACTAGGGGTATTACCAGTCGGAGTAGATCCCTGCGTAGGTAAGGGTGGATACGATCTCAAATCCGTATTCTCAACAATAGGAATACTTGTATCAACCAAAGAAATTTGCTTCTCCTTCACCACTGACTCGTCAGACACAGATGGTGATACACAATCCTTTGCAACAACGTCCTTATTCTTCTCTTTTATCTCTCTCCCACCCCACTCCCTTTTTTACTCAAGAAACCACGCTCCATTTAGCAGCTCACGACTCGAATCACCAACCCACTAGTAAACCTTAATCGAGTACTGATTGTGTCGTCGTGTGGTTGTAAATTAGGGTGTCAATCCCTAAGAGCGAGAAACACTTTTAATTTATTTATACTTTGGTTTTTCTAATCTAAGTAAGTCTAATCTATGTTAAACCTATGCTAAACCTATTATAATCCTAAATCTAATGGATAAGGGGGGTTTTCAGCTTGAGAGACTGGCACGGGTTTGGTGGTGACTAAAACCAATTCAAGACACTAAAACACACGCAAGCAAATTAACAGAAGATAAAAGAGCGGTCTAGCCAAATATAAGAAAACTGTATTAACCATTATTAATCCAATTAGAACATTGGTTTGTTTATTTAGTGCAATGATTACTTATCTCGAGGCGGCATATCATTCTTAAGATTAAGGCGGTACTTCTTCCTTAAACCTAGACACGTAGAATTCTGTCACAACTAAACGCATCCGCATAAAGCATCCTTATTTGCTGATTATAATCTATCTTAGGGATTAAAGCAATGGTGATCTTGTTAAACCCTAGCTCATGGAGACTTTACCCACTTACTGCTTAATAGCAATTCAAGGTCACCTGTTGGTCCAACTAAGCTCACAATCTAAGGGCAAAGATAGGTCGTTATTTGTGATCCTATTGGTCTAGATGTATGAAGAGCTATCTCGGCATCTAGATTACTTGGTCCGTATCACTAGATCCAGTTGAATGATAGGTCGCATACAAAAGCACGTAAACAAGTATAAATTGATAAACATAAACAAGCAATCAACGATAAATTAAGAAATAGAGATAAACACACCAAACATTAAGATCTTCATAATAATGGCTAATACCCGAAGGTATTAGCCTTCAAAAATCATAATTAATACAAAAGTAATGATTTAGTGTCACACCCTGAGAATTTCAGGTCAATATTTTAAACTTTTCCGATAATTATTTTTGACTTTTATACGTTACGTTTGAATCTGGCAATTTACCAGGAAGTAAACCGCGTAAATCTGAAAAACGCCATCGGACGCGTTTCGGCATCGGATATTTATTAGTTTAGATATTATATGAGTTATTTTATCTTTTCTAAGTGTGTCTTAGTTTATCATCACTCCCGATATTTATTTTTACGCTTTAACGTTTAAATTACGTTTTTCGCGTTTTTTACGTAACGGAACCCAAAAAACTCGAAATCTTTTCGTGTAAACTTTAGTTATCGTCCATCTCATATTCTTAAGTAAAAATTTTCGTTCATATCCCTCCCCTTATACATATGGACGCCTAAACCAAAACCAAATGCACCATGAGTCTTGAAATTTAATCAAGAGCATTTTATTTGAATTTTCCATGCATGTGATGGATAGTGACACATGAGAGTGTCAATCTCATGCACATTTTCTCAAGTGAGACCAAGACATGTGATACTTACACATATTGACTTCATTTGACCAACTCAAGACTAACATATGCACATAATATGAATCATGATACAAAAATTTGAACCAAAATGGTCCCTTGTGGCTAGGTTCGGCCGAACATGGGTACACACACACCTTTGGTATGTGTTGGTCACTTAATGCTACAAAACACAAACCCTAAACTTTCCCTTGGCCTATAAATACATTTCATACTTCCAACTTAGGGTTTCATAATCATTTTCAAGCCACCAACAAAATTTTCTTCTCTCTTTTCCTCTCCTCTTGGCCATGACATACATACACATTATTTTGGGGTATAGATCTTGTGATTTCTCTACTTGTTCTTCATTCTTGTAAGTATCTTGAATCTTGCTTTGTGGTTTTTCTTATGCTATCCTTATATGTTCAAGATCCATACATCCATATGTTGTGTTTTAATTTTTGAAAGATTTTAAAGACAATATTTTATAAATAATGATGTTACCTTGTTTTCACTAGTTAAATATTATGTTCTTGGTGAGATGAGAGTTGAATGAGAGTTGCAACAATAGAAATGAAGGGATTAGGTTAGTCTTAGGTGTGGTTTTGTTGTGGATTAGTTGTGAATGGAGATTAGGCTAGATTAGGCACTATTGTGAAGTTTGGGTGGATTTTGGTTGCGTTTTTAACAAAAAGTGCTTGCTGTCCCGAATTTGTTTTGAGGTTTTGGTCGACCTAAAAATATTTTCATTAGGCGTAAAAGTAGTTTTTGAAGAGCTCGTTTCGAATAGATAGTTTTTTATATATCACACTTTAAAAACGGATTTAAAACGACCAAGTTATGGCCAAATGAAACTTGAAATATTTTTCGGCGAAACCAAATGAATAGTTGTTTATGTGAATAGTAAAACGGGTTTTCGGACACTTTCGTATCCCTTTCTATAAATTGATGAACACTGTAATATCCATCTATTATATATATACCACCTTTTTACAGGGAAATTTTTTGCTTTTTTATCTCATGTATCAACCGGTATAACTTGCATCTCTATAGTAAAGTGCTCACACAATCCTCCACCAATTCCTCTATATCTATGTTTATCATCATGTAAAACATCCTAATATGTTCAAAGTAATATATCTTATATTCATTCTTTTACCAACGTTACATTATCAATTTAACGTACCATTCTACATCGTTATATCAAAACTTACTTTTTATAGTTAAAGCTTATATCCAAAAACCCTAATTATATTGTAATTATATTACATAATAAAATGAATGTGAAAACCTTCTGCATGTTTTTACAAGTGTACAATGCACAAACATTGAAATATTAATTTTTCCCTCCAAGTTCATATGTCAAAACTCCAGTAAGCTCAATGTACAGGTCTATAATGTAAGAAAACCAAACTAGGTCAATTTTACTCCTAATCACTTTTCAGTTTCTTACCCATCAACCTTGGCACTAGGTACAAGCACTTAATGCAATGGGAGCTTCTAATCCCTAAACCTAAAACCCTAAGTCATTCTTTTTTTTTAATATAAACCCAATCTAAAAAAACACTAAACTCTAACGAAACCTAAAAAATACCCTAATTTTCATTTAAACCTAAAACTAAAAACCCTATACCTTAATTCTAAACCCTTAACCTAATTCTTAAACCCTATCTTTATCCTATACCTTAAACTAAACCTTAAACTATCTTAACCCCTAACTCTAAACTGTATTAAAACCAAAAAAACCCTAACACGAAAACCCTTTAAACCAACCCAAGCACCATTTTTTTCTTTCTGGCTAACAAAGAAAAAGCCTAAAAAGCCCAACAAAAGCCTTGAATGGGAAAATCCTTATTAGTATAAATACACCTGGTTTGGTCAAAATTAGAAAAGACATTCCAAGAGACATTTTAGAGAGAAGGAACCTACACAAAATCACCTCCTTATCACCTCTTTTCTAGCCGAACCCCTCCAACACCTTCCACCTTGCTTAGCTATTTTTCTAGCCTTCCATACTCACCCTATAATCTTCATTAGTCACTACTCTAGCACCTTGATCCTTACACCAAGTTAACTTGGGCACTAAGGGTCATTTAACCCCTATATATAGCCGAAACATGCAAACCATTCAAATCACACCTCAAATCTTCATTACAAACAAAAATGAAGTTTTAGCTCAGCCAAGGAAGAAGTAGAAGGTCTCTAAGATCAGAATATAAGCCAAGAATCAAGAGAAGAAGGTCTTGAATCCATATCTAGGCGTACGAACTCGAAAAACCCATTTTGACCCATTTCTAGCTCAAGTAAGCTTAAATCTTGTTCAATAAGCTCATATTCTATTTTTGATCTTTCATAAGGTTTGTTAGATCATATATAAACTCTTGTTTGAAGCCTTGAATCCTCAAACCCATGTGTTTTTTACTAAAACTCTAAAAATGAACCGTTTTGATTTTCTAGCTAAAGAATCTTTTTACTAAACTTTTGTTACGTTAGAACATCTTATTTTAGCTTATTATAATAAGTTATCATTTAGAACCCTAAAATAAGCTTGCATGGCTTTTTGGACTTGATTTGCAAATATTTTCATGCATAGGGGTATATATCGTAACTTTCTGAAATTTATAACTAGAGGGGCTGAAAATGTCATTTTTCTAAAGTTATAACTATAAGGACCTATCTTGCCAAGTTTCAAAGTTAAAGGTTTATTGCCAAGTTCTAAAGTTAAAGGTTTAAATTATATATACTTTATATATAAAGGACTAAACTTGTAAAAGTTTATAAACCAAGGGTATATATTGCCATTTTTGCAAACTTAAAAATATAAAATATAATATTTTTATATAAATTATAAAAATATATATTAATATTATAAAACCCGACACATTAATCGTTATTAATCATCGATCGACGCATTATAAAACAATTACGTTATATATTTAACGTAATTTATCATCGACTAACTTTTGAAGAAACTTAAAATTTTATCGTATCACGTTACTAGGGAGCTTCATGTGAGGAGTTTCATTTGGGTATACGTTTTGACGAGTTTGCTGGATTTACGATTTAAAGTGTCCTGGCTCCTCAAACGTTTACTACATGACCTCTGAATTATGATGGCCCGAACAGTGATACAATATTTCCATAAATTAATAAATCAAAGTAATACGTTAAACTTTATAAAGTTTTAAAACATAAACCATCACACTAAGACTTGACATATTACCCCAGGTTGCGTGACGAGGCCGTTACTTTCACTTGATATACTTTTGCCATCAATCAGATTTTTCCTGTTAAGGTGAGTTCATAACCTCGCATTTAACTCTTTTAAATGTTTCATAAACCCGTGAGGGGGATACATGCTATAGACCATGAATACAAGTGTTTTCTAAATGTATACTATCTTGATATAGTATTGCATCTGTTGTCTAAGTCCCTTTATGCCAAAAGACCCCCACCATCATGGACCATTAATCACTTGCGAGTGAACGCGAATATTGTGGATAAGCCTATCAGGGTTGACGAATCCCGTTTGTGTTAGCCGGATAGGTAACCAAACGCACTATATTTGAAACTCATATGTATATGGCAATTACCTACAAGGGGGCCATTATCATTATATATATCATTATTGATATATACACAAGTCAGTTTGAGTGACATGAGCTTAGACGCAATAATACTGTTTTCTATAATAATTGTACTCATTGCAATTATTACACTTATGGGTGTATAACAATGTAACCCACTATTGAACTTGTATTTAATCTGTTTACCATAAATCTATGAATTTCACTCAACCACTGTGTTGACCTTTTTAGCATGTTTATCTCAGGTATTTGAGCAACTTATGGCACGGAGTGGCACATACTTGAAGATGGCTAAACTGTTATCATTCAAACTTTATGTTTTCATATAGATTTTGGGACCTCTGTTTGTAAAAACTCTGCTGAAATAATGAATAATAACTTATCTTTTAAAAATGTCTCTTTTGAGTCGTTTTCAATAATTATGACTGTTGTGCTATATGTCAAAAATGAGGGTGTTATATGATGTGAATAGTAAAATGAGTTTTTGGACACTTTCGGACATTTTTGGACTTTCTAAACACTAGCGAAACATATAGTA
>BQNB010137123.1:0-17900 GCA_026074375.1 Tanacetum coccineum
ATCTAAAAAATTTATAAGAATTTATATACATTTTTTATATACGTTTTTATCTAAGTTTTTATCTACGTTTTTATCTAGGTTTTATATATGTTTTTATATACGTTTTTATATACGTGTTTATATACATTTTTATCTACGTTTTTATATGTGTTTTTAGATACGTTTATAGGTTTTTATATACGTTTTTATCTACTTTTTTATCTTTGTTTTTATATACGTTATTATCTACGTTTTTATCTAGGTTTTTATATATGTTTTTAAATACGTTTTTAAATGGAGGAATTGAGTAAATTAATACAATATATACATATTGTTCTTTTCGTTAACTATTACCAAATTGATTTAGTGGTTAAGCATTTCATAAGAGGTATAGAGTTCAAACTTTAACATGTGTCAATTTTGGGTTAGCCAAATAAATTGTCAAACACGATCACTTAACAATTTTGGGTTAATCAAATCCTAAAGTTACTTTATCACGTAACAATAACTCATTACCAATGAACCTTTGTAGATGGAGTTCAAAGTCTCTACCATTTGTTTAAGTATTCGGGTGAAATACGACTTCTAAGACGATATATAACCAACATTTTTGCAACCACGTTTGCAGTGGCGGAGCTTGAAGGTTTACTCTGGAGGGGCCGAGATTATTAAACGTTGAAGATTTTCCATGTAGTTACGATATATAAAGAAGTACACGAGCAAAATATTAAGGCATTTTGGGAATTGGGAGGGCCATAAATGGGATGACATATTTTTAGGAGGGCTACAAGCTTAAAATTTGGAAGTTACTACTACAATTAGGGGTGAGGAACGGCCTAAAACCGGACCGGACCGGCTAGGACCGGACCGGACCGAGACCGAAATGGTCTAAAAAGCCGGACCGTGGACCGGACCGAAATGGTATGGTCCGGTCCAGTTCGGTCCTCGGTCCAGTCCGATCCTATAAGGCTTAATCTCGGGTTTTTGGTCGGACCGGACCGGACCGACCGGACCGAAGACCGAATTGGTCCAAAACCCCGGACCGTGGACCGGACCGCGGTCCTGTCGCTCCGGTCCGGTTCGGTCCGGTCCGGTCCACCGGTCTATTTGCTCAGCCCTAACTACAATACCCCAAAATATTTAACTACCACTCAATCTCTAGGAGGGTCCGGACCCTTTCTGGTCCCCTATTAAGCTCTGCCCTTGCACGTTTGGTTCTTTCTTGAAGCGGTGTTGAAGCAACCACATCTAGGTATAAATGTTAACTAGCAATTGAAACTTGCAATTAGACATATGTGAAGTCATCTATTCCGGATATACACAAACAACACCTTATACTCGAAAGAGGATCTCCTCGTCCTATTGCTTCACATAAAAAACTGTACTTGTCATCAATTAACCGAGTACCTTCAATTCTTCAAACGAAGATAAATGGTGTATATGAACACATAAATGATACTAAAGTTTCATGATACAACATTTAGCTACCATATTAATTATTTTCTATAAAAGAATTTTCCACATAGGTTGAGAAATGAAATGTTGTTTGTTTATATACTATCGTGTATGCTAATAACGCATGTTTAGAGTAATATATGTTTCGCCTTATCTCGATCCTTGTGGAACTCATTCCTTGTCTCGTTGTCGATATTTTCTTCAATATCGAACGGATTAAACGAAATAAAATAAGTTGAATTTCAAAAGTCGTGTTTCCAAAAAGGAATGGAATGTTATAAGGTGATGGGTTAAAGTTGTATGCGAGTTAATCGACATGTTTCTAGAAGTTACGAGAAGTAAGAAGAGTTGGAGAGTGACGAGATGACGTAGGTGTTTCAACAGTATTGGGCGGGTGTTCAAAGTCGTCTTCAGAGTCGAATAGTAGGATAATCAGTGGGGTTGGCAGACTGTAACGGGTTTCAAAGTTATGTAAAACGATAAAATGTAAGGTCAAGAAAAGTTATAAATATCATCGTATTATTCACGATGTTTTATAAGTAAACGAAACTATTATGTCATCACAATGTCTTCGAGAAAGGTTTGATCCTTATGTGCACTCACCAATGTCTTAGAAAGTTTAAATATATCTAGAACAACTTCCTATAAAAAGTGGGGCACTATACATAAAGGAAACGTAACGCAGAGAAAAGATAACCGAGATAAAGTAAGCTTCGTAGGCAAAGTAGAGCGGGGTCAAGGGCAAAAATAAATGCAAAGTAATTAAAGTGCAATGACTCGATAAAAGCGGCGGGCAGAGGTAAACATAAATACATGCTCAAGGCAAATTTGTACTCACGTATACGCCATTAGCAAAAGCAGTATAAGGCACACTTAAAACACACGTAAGGATCCATTACTAGTTATAGACCGACCTAGCATATACTACCTGGTTCTTTATAACCTTGGCTCTGATACCAATCTGTCACACCCTCAAACGGGTCCTAGACGGAATACGTGTCTGGGGGCGTGACGTCATAATTAATCACACATAAGTAAATAGACGACCATAATGTTCGTTTCTGATAAAATGCCATAATCGTTGTATTTTATTAAAGAATGGATAAGTCTTACAAGATTTGAAATGAATTTAAAAAAGTTGCGGAAAGCATATTAAGTTTTCAAAAGACTAACATGTATGATGAGCATAAAGTCTTTGAAAAGATGATATATATTGCACGTAGACTCCAATTGAAATCAGAGAGTCCAAAGCTATGCACCTGAAAAACAGCTTAAAACGTCAAATAAAGTTGGTGAATTCATAAGGTTTAGGTCACATTAATTAGTGTGGACCACAATTATAGCCAAAACGTATGCGACAGTGATAACAGATACAACCTGCTCATAAAAAAGGTATTTATTGTTGCGCTAAGCTCATGACACCAAAATAAAATAGGGATGTAGCATATAACATACCAAATAATTTCTTGCCCTTATAGGTGTCCGACCAAAGACCACCTAACCAGTTTCGACATGACATATATCCGTTAGTTCTTGGCAAACTCGAACTAGTAAGTGCTTCTTACCCGGATAGGGATAATTAGTCCCAATAGATCTATTTATTCACTCGCGCTCACCTAACCAAAGGACGGTTACAGTAATTAACGATTCATGATGATTCAGGCAATAGTGGTCTAACGCTACTTAGGCAAAACGTAAATAGGGAAATCTCACGTATAGTACTTGTGTCCAGTTTAAAAATAAAGCAATGTTTCTCACCCCAAGTTATAGAACAGTTATTCAAAACAATTAAAAGTGGGGCTATGAACTCACCTTATGCGAGTTGTAGATCAAAAGAAATCAATCAAGTGAAGACGAATCTCACGGTCCTAGCGACAACCTACCATATAGTTGTCGTTTAAGAATGATTTACAACGAATAACGCTTAACGCAAGAGCTGATCATCCGAGCATGAGTAGACACGGCGTATCCTTTTTAAAACGTACTTTCGAAAGTTATAAGTTTTGACAAGTCTCGACATTTTGAAACACCTTTGAAAATATTTCATATTTTAGTGTATTTCGTCTTTTAGTGTATTTTGTCTTTTAATGTATTTCATCTTTTAGTGTATTTCGTCTTTTAGTGTTGATAGGTGCCTAAACACATATCTTTTATTTCTTAATATAAAGCTAAAAAGACCAATAATGAACGATAAATACATAAAAATACAGTATATTTGTTTTTATTGTGAATTGTGTCTTGCAGGTATTGGATAATCAACAAATGGATAAAAATAAAGCAAAACGGATAAAACCGAGCACGAGAATGGAAAGAGCATATGAAACCGAAGCCGAAGGCGTATATATCTTTAAATGGACTAACCCGAACCTTTTATGGCCGGGTCAGCCATTTTGAATTTATACTATTAAAACCATTAAGCCTTTTCTTAATAAACCTTATGTATTAACCAAGTCCATTTACTAAATCCAAGCCATAACCCTTTAACCCAAGATAAAGCCCAATCCAAATACCCAGATCCAAAATCAAAAACTTATAACACAGTCAAAAGAAATCACTGTTCACGTTTCTTCTCCCCCCCCATTTTCACCATTAAATGAAGTACAAGGTAAATCAAATCCACTATTCACTCTCACGTTAATGAGACTTTTGGAAGCCTCCCTGAACTCCTGACACCATATAATCACCCTGGAAATCTAAGCAGATCATTGGTTGTTGAGACGTATAGAGATCCAAGGGCTCAAATGATTAGATTTGGGATCAAGGGTTGAGATCAAAAGGAAGGGAGACGCTCCTGAAGGCCTAGAATCTTCCTCTCATCACTATAAATAGGAGGGAATTCACACAGAGAGAGATATCTAGTTTTAGGAGTAGTGTATTTTAGCTAATGTAATTTTCTGCTTATTAATGTAATGTTTCCTTTAAAGCTTGTAAACTTTTCATGTAATTAATAAAATTCAAGTTTCATTTATAATTGTGTTTTTACTACTGTTTTTACTCATACACAATTTGTCTTAATATGTTTTGAAATTACCTTAATAAGCTCATTACTTTCTAAGCTATTTCTTATTAAGCTAAGCTTATTTTAGTTTAGCTTAATAAGATATTACTCAAGTTACCTATAAAAGGTCTTAAATAAGCCATTTGGAGGATATGCCAGTTCTGGAAGGGCTTATTCAGAAGCTTATTATTAAGCTAGCTTGTTGATTTAAGCTCTTAAGAGCATTTAAGTCCTTGTTTAGCTGGGACAAATGTACTTCTCATTTTTCACTTTTTAGCTTTATTTTTCTTTTTTAGCTTATTCACTTGCTTATTATGCTTAATTCTGCTTATTTCATGCTTAATTGTGCTTATTCAGAGTTAATATAGCTTAAACTATCTTATTTCTTAATTTTTAGCTTAATTTAGTAGCTTATTCAATTATGCTTATTTATCCTTAGAATTTGCTTAATTGTATTTAGTAATGTTAGATCTCAATCTGTTTTCACAAATATGCAGCTTATTAAGTCTTTTTAAGCTTAAAAATGGAATTTAAGATCTTAAAGGGGTGTTTGGCACAAGCAGTTTTAACTTAGTTAAAACTGCTTGTGATTCTTTTGGTCATTAGGACAGGCTTAGTGAGCTTAAATTTGGTCTTAGGATTAGTTTTAATAAGCATTGATTGAGTTTTTCTTAATTTGTCTAGTTGTTTTATCATATCCTCATTTTTGTCTTATTAAATGGTGTTTTAAACTGCTTATTAATGAATGTAAGTTTAAGGAGTGGTCATTGTTCTCATAATAAGCTTGATTTGAATTCAATGCACATTTGTTTTTAAGTCATAAATCCTAGGAATTGCTTGTTAAGTTTTTGAACCAAAAATCTGTCTTAATTTCTTAAAAAGCCAAAAATAGTTTGTGAACTGTCATCTTTTTAAGTCTTTTTGCTAGCTTTAATTCTTAGTTAATTTTCTTAAGTTTAGCTTATTTGAGTCCTCTTAGTATGAATCTTAATCTGTTTGAAGCTTTTAGCTTATGATGAGAGCTTATGTGCCCTTAATTCTAGCTTAAAAACTGTCAAAAGTCCTTTTAAGTCTAACTTTAAGGTCTGCTATCTTAATATCTTTTTGAGTCTTTTCAGCTTATTTTAGTTGCTTATTGTGGAAACCTAAAGATCGTTGGATCGTTTAAGCTCAGGTTGTTTAGACCATTATCTAGGATAATATCAATGTTCATAAGTTATAAAAACAAAGCGAAATAAGAACAAAGATATTCAACAAGGTGTTCTTCATTTATTAATCAATCGTTTACATTGCCCCATTTTAGATGATCAATTTCTAGAACGATACTCTAATAGTAACAGGACATCATAGATTCTTGAGGCTTAAACAAACAAACCATAGGCGTCCATTAAAGGACTTGATGCCTAGACACACACACACACACACACACCCTTTACTGTGTTTACACATATTTTTTTGTTTAAACTACACACACCTATTACCTTTTTAGAGAGGGATATTAAGGCTTACATACGGAAGCTAATCAATGATAAGGAAAACTATTTAAATTACATTAACCAATTAAATATGTTTCCTAATTATCTTGTAGTGAATATTTGACCAAATCTTTCTATTTCTCACTGCTTGTTAGGTTTTTAATGACGGAATTTGATTCCTTGTGTTTAATTCTCTTTTATTCATATTGTCTCATCAATCAAGAATCCCAACAATTTCCCTATTTGATGATGACCAAAATAAAACAAAGTCGTGTACCGAACTTCATCATCAAGCAAGCTTCCCCTGAAGTTGAGATGTAATTCCTCTCCCTGAATGAACAAAACTTCCAGCTTCTTTGTATCATTGTCACCACATATAATAAGCTGCAAATCAATAAACCTGTAATCTTCTTCCTTTTTTGTAATCATCTAATAAGAGTCTTCCGTAGATATGCAACTTGGATCATAACAGCTACCAACCATATACCACAACTACTAATCCACCTTCCAATACTCAAAAATACCCGCCCTGTAAGCATCTCGAAAAATGAGTTTGAGCAGTAGAACCAAAATAGCAGTAGTTATAATAACTAGCATTATTAACGAAACATTCCCTTAAGTGGTGCATGTAGATGGTTAAACATTAATCTATAAGTTCCTGAAACATTTGTTTACCATCTCTTGAAATTTCCCTTTCGGGGGGGAATACAGCGCTGTAGGCCTCTATGTAGTGATTCACGATGGAGAAATTCTGTGTTATAACGACTTTGATGAAGAAGTAGAATTTACCAAACTTGTGTCTTATGTCTTTCACTATCCACGTGACGTCGAACTTATAAATAAATCTGTAAAAATATATGTAGACGCAACCTGTGACAAAAAACCTCATCTTTATGAGACACCATACTAAGTGATTGCAAATGTAAGCATTAAGCACCTTAAGAAAAATCACACACCTTTACTAGATTCGTCAAGTCTTCATCACATTGTTTATAAGCACGAACAAGTTACCTCCTGCTAAAAGGTATGATAAGAACACGCATCTGTGATCACTCAAATACAATATCTATAAGTGATATTCTTGTCATTCGTATCACATCTATAATAAATCTCCCAAAAATACGAGCCATTAATCATACGGAATATACGGACAAGCTAGTTACAATTGTCCGATATCGTACAAAGCAAGCGGTACAAACTGCTTTATCGGACAACTCTGGCAGTATTAAAAATTCAAACGCAACAGTACTAACTTACTACATTCGTGCAACATTAAAATCCATAGTAGTACTAATCTTGTACACGAACAGTAGCTATATCCCATTGGCAGCACTTGATCTTCAGGAAGGGAGACGCTCCTGAAGGCCTAGAATCTTCCTCTCATCACTATAAATAAGAGGGAATTCACAACCACCGAGAGAGAATATCCTAGTTTTTAGGAGTTTTAAAAAATAATACAAAAAATTAGTTTAGCTAATGTAATTTTCTACTTATTAATGTAATGTTTCCTTTTAAGCTTGTAAACTTTTCAAGTAATTAATAAATTTCAAGTTTCATTTATAATTGTGTTTTTACTACTGTTTTTACTCATAAGCAATCTGTCTTAATATGTTTTGAAATTACCTTAATAAGCTTATTACTTTCTAAGCTATTTCTTATTAAGCTAAGCTTATTTTAAGTTTAACTTAATAAGCTCATTACTCAAGTTACCTAGAAAAGGTCTTGAATAAGCCATTTGGAAGATAAGCCAGTTCTGGAAGGGCTTATTCAGAAGCTTATTATTAAGCTAGCTTGTTGATTTAAGCTCTTAAGAGCATTTAGTCCAGTTTAGCATTTTTTTTTTTATAATATTTTTAAAAAAAAAAAAAAAATTATTACAAAAAAAAAAAAAAAAATGAACAAAGGTACTTCTCATTTTTCACTTTTTAGCTTTATTTTTCTTATTTAGCTTATTCACTTGCTTATTATGCTTAATTCTGCTTATTTCATGCTTAATTGTGCTTATTTAGAGTTAATATAGCTTAATAAGTCAAGTTAATGGTTTTAATTAGTTTAAATTGAGTTTTGTTAAAAACTGTCTTATTTCTTAATTTTTAATTACTTCAAGAACTTTTCTGATTTTTTTTATAATTTTCAGTTTCATTTTATATTTTTAATTGAATTTTTAGTTTTAAAAGCTTTAAAATAGTTTTAAAAATAATAAAAATACAAAAAAAATATATTTTCTTTTTTTTCAAAAATTACTTTTATTATTTTAGATTAAAATTTTGCATTTTAAGTTTTTAGAGTTTTAATTTGTCATTTTTAGATAACTAATTTGCATTTTTTAATTACTTTTTAATGTCGTAGGTTTTTAAATTGTTTTAATTTCTAGTTTAGTGTGCCTTTATATGCTTTCCCTTTGCGTTATTAGGTTTAGAATTCAAAATCAAATCTTTAATGATAATCAAGCTCGATTCGCGATATAAACGTGAATTTCCATTCACCTTTCACCGAGGAGAACGATACCCGTGTTGATTACTTATTATTCTTTCTTAAGAAAAATTTGTATGATACTTTGCTTAATGTATAAGTATAGGTATTCTATTATATATATATATATATATATATATATATATATATATTATATGTTTTATTTTATATAAAAATACAAAAATATTTTATACTTCTATTTTTATTTTCTTTTATTTTAATATTGAAAATAACCGTGTTGTCAATTGTCAAATCGGCTCACTTTTAGTAAACAAACTATAAGAGAGGTATAAGGAGGGTCGATCCTACGAACTTCGACCCGAAAGGATAAGGTTTTTAAAACGCTTTGCGCTTACCCGCTCCTCCGCTTCTTTGTGCGTTTTTTAGAGAGCTACCGTGCACCTTAGACTATCGGTTACCAAAAATATTTTTCATTCTTTAATTTCTTTTCCTTATGTATTATTTTAAAAATCTATAAATATTCTTCTTTATCCTCTTATTCGTTTAATTCTTATTCTCTTTACCTTCTTATCCTATAATTCTTCAATATGTCTTGGTTTTCAAGGTGCTCGTGGTGTGGAGGTCCGTTTAATGGTGAAAATTGTCGGCGTTATACCAAGGTGAGTTTCGGAGACGAGTTTATCTCTAACCCCGATTCCATTTCAAATGATGAAACACCTGATTTTTGCTACCCACCTTCACAACCCAAACATCTTCGTTCGACCAATTTCATTGTTTTGGGTGTGGAGATCCGTTAGAAGATGGTCTTAGAGAAGGATTTTGCTGGTTTTGCGCTTCAAGAGATAGAAATTCATCCATTGATGCTTCTAATCCAAACTCTTTCAATGATCTTCCAAACATTTTCACCCACCTTCCACAACCCCAGTACGAGACATACCCGTGCGAGTTATGTGGAAACGATTCTCACTATGGTTATGATTGTCCACCACGGTACCCGCTTGTCTATGAGCAGGAACCGAGCTACAATCAAAACTTTGGTGATAATTATTATCCACAAAATTCACCAAGTTTTCCATAACAATATCTTTGCTGTGAAAATTGTGGGGGGCCTCATGAAAGTTTTCAGTGTCAACCGATGAATCAAAACTACTTTGAGCCTAATCCTACCTATTCCGGTTTTGAACAACCCTCATAGTATCCCATTGATCAATCACCTCCTCAAGAAATAAGTATCCAAGATATGGAGGATCTGAAACAGCAGTATTTAGATGAAATGTAAAGTATAATTAATCAAATTCAGATTAAAGATTATTGTAATGAGAGAATAGATATTCGTTATAGAAGGGAATGTGAAATTACGATTGATGAGCTTAAGGGAAAATTCAATGGAATGAGTATTAAAATTAATAAAAAGAAAGAGCTTCGGCAACTAGAGCAGGCGGCTAATCTTAGTACTTATACTATCGAGCCTTCGCGATGTTTCAATTCTTTTTATGATGACGATGATTACGAGGAGAGTACTATTCCTTTGAATGAAATTGTTTCTCAAATACCTCCGTCTATTATAATCACACCCGTTTTACCGACTTTGGAGCCCGAGGACTCTCTCATCATAGGGGATGAGGATCTTAGCACTATTCCTGAAAAGGAATCGGACGAATTCATAAAGTCTAGTGTTGAGAACCTTGTTCCAATCCCAAGTGAGTCCGAGGATACATTCGGGAGTGATAGTGAGTGTGATTTACCTTCGTGTAATGATTTCTCTCCCATTAACGTTTCTGAGGAAAAATCCGTGACTTTCTCTAACCCTCTATTCGACTCAAATGATGATTTTACCTCTAGTGATGACGAGTCACTATCCGATGAGGACGTTCCAGAAGATAATGTTAAAATTTATTCGAACCCTCTTTTTGAATTTGATGACGAGTACATCTCTAGTGACGTAAATCCTCTTTTTAATGAGGTGTTAGAGAACATCGAGAGTAAGGACTCTTATGTTTCTAACCTTGATGAGTCAGCTTTGCTTGTCACACCTCTTTCCGATGCTAATGAGGATGAGTGTTTCGACCCAGGTGGCGACGTTGATGGGATTGAGCTTCTACTTCACCGTGATCCGTCTACTCCTAAGATAAGCGTTGCTTCCATTCTCGAGGGGTTCACCGATGAACCGCCTCTCGAAGAGAATGACGATTTATTTGATTTAGAGTCTAAAGAAAATGAATGGAAGAAGATTTTGTACGATGCTCCAATTGATGATTTGATGACCGAGGACAAAATTTTCGACCCCGGGATTCATGAGAAAATTTTTTCTCCAACATATGTGAGCTTACCCTTTGAGGATCGCCATTATCTTTCCCTTACATATGTTATCTGAATTTTTCTTCCTTATTTCACCTATCCGGTGGAATCTTCTCTTCCTCTCTCCTCCGGGAGTGAGGATATCATTTTTGACCCCGGCATCTCCGCTTTTCATTTTTCTTCTCTAGAACCGGTGGCATATAAATGTCCAATGGAAGTTTGCTCTTCCACGTGTTTCGTCCCTTATATCATGATGATATGGGGAGAGTCAAGCTAGAGACTCGCACAAAAACAAGCGCTTCGTGGGAGGCAACCCATGCTTATCCTTAGTAGTAGTATATTAATATAATATTTATTAATAAGTGTGACGTGAGGAGGCTCGCCTCTTCCTTTCTCGTGTTTCGTGGTTTGTGTTTTATGTCCAGGATTGCCCCGGATTATGAAGACTCTCGTGCTCGTGGTTTTGTCCATCGTTCACTCGATCTTCAATCCTTCGCATGCTTATATATGGGAATCCGATATCCTAGATCTTATTGATTAACGTTTATCTATTAGCATAATTAATAAACGGCTTTAGATTTACGTAGAGACCCCTTAATATTTGGATTATGCCTTCAAATTAGTATGGGGGTGATAGACTCACATTGAGGACAATGTGTAGTTCTAGTATGGGGGGATCTTTCGATTTGATCTTACTTGCATTTTCCTTGCCTTCACGTAACCCCGTTTTGCCACCAAAAATAGCAAAAATATGTGATTTTATGCCAAAATTAAAAAATTTTCAAAAATAGAATAAGTGTTTTGACACGAATTTTTGAATAAATTTTGACTTGATCGAGCATGTTGCACTCTAGGTTGCCCCTTAACTTATATAAATCTAAGCTTTTGCTAGTCTTTTATACAAGAAGCTTTAAAACGCGAATTCTAGCTTGAAAAAGCCAAGAGTTTGCAAGTTTCCATGATAGACTTTAAATATGCAAAGCTTGTTTTTATTAGACTAAGCATTCGCGGATCTTTTTATTAAAGATTTTAAATTTGCGAAGAACGAAAAATGATAGAGTTTTATATAAGTTAGATGCTAAACATGAAGTAGTTGGAACTCTTTAGAGCTCATAGAGGTTAATTGTGGCTTTGTGCTCCCATCAGTAAAACATATATAATTGTTTACATAAATAATTTACATGGTTTTTGCGCTCTTAAGTTTAAATCCTTCGTAGATTTTCCTTCTGGTGTAATTAATGAACAATATTGAGGATTTGTCATAGTTTTTGGGAAATAGGCTATCGATTCCTGACGGCTCGTTACCGTTGTCTAGGTAGTTAAAAGACCACATGACTTGAAATTTGGCTATAATAATAATAATAAATAAATAAACCGAAGCCGAAATAAGACTTCTGGATCATGGTCGGCTCGCATACCGATGTGACAGTCGTTTAAAGGGTGGAGGTAATAAAAAAAATAATTGTGGGCTGATAAAGGTTTATTGTCTCTGGTCGGTTCGCTGCCGATGTGGCAGTCTTTAAAAGAAAGCCCATAGTAAGAATAATAATCCGAGACTGATAAAAGTTTGTTGCATCTGGTCGGTTGTAGCGATTTGCAGCCGTCCTAAAAGTCAAGAGAAATCACCGAGTCGAAATAAGACTCCTGTACCACGGACGCTCGCATACCGATGTTGCAGTTTTTTAAAGGACGAGGTTTAATAATGTGCTAAAATAATAATACAAAGCCAAATTTTGACTCCGAGTTATCAAAATAAAGTCACCGTCTCTGGACTCGTAGATAGTTGTTTCGATAAATAAAATGGAAAGACCCCTAAATCATGTGGAAAAATAAACCTTAATAGTGGTCGTTAATCTCACCATGTCGTCCATCTTTAGAAATGATAGAGACCGACATATTATGTCTAAAACCGTGTTTACTTTATATGTATAAGGATTTAATTTATTTGTCACTAATAATAATTATAAAGTCCTTAGAGGACTTAGGAATAAGGGAGCGGAAAGTAGCTGATGCAACACATTAGCAATTTATGAGAAGTGTTAGCATCTTAACGGTTGTAATTAACATAATTTCGTTTTTTAAGCTTAGTTTGGGGCGGGTGAAAAATCGAGGACTATGAATTTATCCTATTAGTGTTTTCTTGTCCGAGAATCCTTAAAGCTGAGATATGTATGAATGATTAAAATATATAAGGCATAAAAAGGGTAAAACGGGGGCTTTCAAAAAGTAGTGATTTCCTTAATCCCCCTTAGATGTACACTTTAGCTACTATCGAAGTAATTAGTCAAAGGGGTTGAAATTTTTATGTATTTTTAAGAAGATTTACCGACTTGCGTGAGGACATAACATTAGCGTAGTATGGGGGATTTTGATATGTGCTTAAACACATATCGTTTATTTCTTATTATTAAGCTAAAAAGACCAATAATGAACGATAAATACATAAAAATACATTGTATATGTGTTTTTTAATTGTGTCTTGCAGGTAACGGATATTCAATAAATGGACAAAAATAAAGCAAAACCGAGCACGGGAATGGAAAGAGCGTGAGAAATCAAAGCCGAAGGCGTATACATCCTTAATGGGTCAACCCGAACCCATTTTATTGGGTCGGGTCAGCCCATTAACATTGTATCTATAAAATCCTTAAAACCTTAAAACCCTTAATCCATTTATCCAATCTATAAATCCTAAAAGCCCAAAACCAAGCCCAATACCCGGTCAAACACAAAATTATAACAAAGGGTCAATTTTACTGTTTATCTCCCTCATTTTTTCCCTCCCACTTACACACAAGCAACTAGATTAATCAGGTAGACCTTCACCACCCACACACGCTCAAAAGTCCTCTAGAACGCCCCTGACACTTCTGACACCTCTTAGCCACTGGCAATCCCAGAAATCGATTGGTTGATTGGACTGTACATGATACCAAGGACGGATTGGAAAGGTTTTATGAATCAAGGGCTAGATTGATGTAGTTGGGGAGGTCCTTCAAGTCCTAAAATCTTCATTACCCCCCTTAAAATAGAAGGCAAATCACACATAGATAATCATCTAGCGTAGGAGTAGTGTAGTCTAGCTTATAATGAATTTTTTAGCTTATTTTCTACTTATTGTCTTTAATTAATGTAATTTTTCCTTTTAAGCTTGTAATCTTTTCAAGTAATTAATAAAATTCAGTTTCGTTTATAATTGTGTTTTTACTTCTATTTTTACTAATAAGCAATTAGTCTTAATGTGTTTGAAATTTACTTTAATAAGCTCAAATAAGCTCATTACCTTCTAACTTTCTCTATTAAGGATAGCTTGTTTTAAGCTTAACTTAATAAGCTCATATCTCAATTTACCTAAAAAAAAGGTCATAATAAGCTATTTAGGATGATAAGCCAGATTTGGATGGGCTTATGGTGATTTACCAGCTTGTTTACAATAAGCCGGAGCTTGTAGAATAAGCTCTTAAGAGCAATTTTGATCCCTGTTTGAGTTGGGATCAAGGTATAATTACTTTACTCTTTCCAGCTTTATTACCTCATTCAGCTTTCTAGTCTGCTTATTCAGTGCTTATATTTGCTTAATTTTGCTTAATTTTGCTTAATCTGTCTTCAGATCTTATTATGTCTTAAAAATCTAGTTTGTAGCATTAGATTTAATTTGAATGGGGCTTTTTAGTTAGTGCTGCTCTCATAGCAGTTAATGCTGCTTGATTATTTCAGCTTATTTCAGTGCTTATTTGACCTAAGTTTCTTTGCTTATTTGTCTTCCATAACTGTTAGTTTTATAATCTATTTGTTCACGCGAGATGCTGTCAAGCGAGAGAGCTGAGAGAGAGAGACGAGCTTAAGATGGAATTTTAGATTTTAAAGAAGTGTTTGGGTTAAGCATTTTTAGCTTAGCAAAATCAAGTTAGGCTGCTTTTAGTTTTCAAATTAGTTTTAATTAGCTTTAATTTAGTCTAAATACAAGTTTTAATAAGCTTAGATTAGGTTGAATTATGTTTTGAAGAGTGTTTTATCAAAACCTTAAGTCTGTTAGACCAAAGGATTTCAAATAAGCTTATTTGCTAGATTTCTTAAATGATATGTTTGAGGTATGGTTATTGTATTCAAATCTAGCTTCCTTAGGCATAATTCTTCATCTATTTTTAGTCTTGGGTCTTTTGAAATGCTTCATACTTGTTTGTCAAAAAACATTTATACTATAGTACCTTATTATTGCAGTTAATTAAGTTCATTTCTAATTTACTTTGTGTTAACTTTGATTGTTTTTTAGCTTATTGTTAGTTGAGCTTAAATTTGTTTTAAGCTTTATTAGTTTTCTGAGTCTTAAGCTTGGGGGGGGAGCAGTCAGCCATTTATCTTGAAAAATCCAAAAAACAAATTAGTAAAGCTGTCATTTCCACTTATTTTTTGCTTATACTTTGCTTATTTTCTTAATTCCAGCTTATTCTTGTTATGTGGGACTCATTCTATATCCGATTTTTCAGTCTTTAGTCTTTTCCTTAGTGCTTATTTGTCCTAAAATTTAGTTTAAAATTTGTGTTCAAGTCATTTAAAGAGTCATTTTCAAGTTAACTATTTCATTGCTTTCTGATGTTTTAAGCTTATTTGATTTGCTTATTTTTATTCATTAGTGCATAATATTCTAGGTTAATATCTAATTTTTAGCTTATTAGTTTCTTATTGCTTATTTAGTCCTAGAATGTCCAAACAGTTTAAGCTAAATATCATATAAGCTTAAAAGCCAATCTGTCATTTTCAAATGCTTTTTCCTAGCTTATTAATAAGTTTTAACATAAAGTCCCTTTATTAAAGTTTCTTATTTTTGCTTAATCTTTAGCTTTTTCAAAAAGAAAAAAAAATGTTTTCCAAAAAGGTAGGTCACAGGACTCGAACCTGTGACCTCCCATTCTCAACACACACTCTTTACCAGCGCGCCTTTGGGTGTTTTTCATAATTTCTTTGTTTAATTTAAATCTTATACTAAGTCTAGTTTAGCTTAATCAGCTTATTTTATTTTCCACAGCTTATCCGTTTAAGCTTTTTTTGAGGCAGTTTTCCTTGTAATCTTCCTTTTTAGCTTATAGAAGCTTTATAAATTTTCTTAAAATTTTAGGATAAAGTTTTAAAATTTTAATTTCATTTTTAGTATTATTTAGTTAAAAAAATAGTTTTAAATAATGTTAAAATTCAAAAAAAATATTTTTCTGTTTTTATAAATTAATTTAGAGCATTTTAAATTAAAAATTTGCATTTTGAGTTTTTAGAGCTTTTATTTGTCATTTTTAGATAACCAATTTGCATTTTTAATTTTAATAAAGTATTTTTTAATTTCGTTTAAATGTCATTAGGTTTTTAAATTGCTTTAATTTTTAGTTTAGCGTGCCTTTATTTGCTTTTCCCTTTGCGTTATTAGATTTAGAAACCAAATCCAAATCTTATAATGATAATCAAGCTCGATTTGCGACATTAACGTGAATTTCCATTCACCTCTCACCGAGGAGAACGATACCCGTGTTGATTACTTATTATTCTTTTCTAAGAATAATTTGTATGATACTTTGCTTAAGTATATGTATGTATATATATATATATATATATATATATATATATATATATATATATATATATTTGAGGGTTATTTGTTTGATACGTATAATGACGAACATCACATATACTTGGACATTAAATATCAAGCGTGACTTAAATATTGTTTCAACTTTTGTAAATTAAACAAAAACTATTAGGTGGTGATATAACTTTATAATATACATTGTTGTATTTATTTTAAGCACATTATACTTATACGGCCTATAATTAATTAGGTTGCATTCCGGATCGTTTATGACGATTACTTTGTTAACTTTGCGATAATCACTACTTTCACTAGAGGTGAGTTTATAGCCCCACGTTTTACACGTTTTACATATACTTTAACACTTTTTGGGGTGAGAATACATACGAATTTACAAATTGTTACATACTTGATTTCATAACTAGTTTACATACTCATTTCCATATCTCGCAGTGGGATACATTACTTGTTTTCACAAATGGACACAACAACTTTACTTTCACACAAATGATTATGGATTAGCTTAAGGGGCATGAACCGTTAATTACGATTGGTAGGCGCGAGTGTTATAAAATAGATCTATTTAGGCGTGACAACCCCGTTCGGGTGAGTAGCTCTCAATAGTTTGACGGGTTGAACTAATGAACGTTATATCATGTCGGAGCATTAAACGACACTTAGTTGAACACTTACAGCGCCTGAAAAGATTGGCATACATTACAAGTCCGAGCCTCAGTATCATGAACTTATTGTAATCGTAATCACATCTTCGTGACTATTGTATGTGTTACAATGGTCACACACACTTTATAAATCTTTGATTTCAACATTTATACTTATAATTTTTGTGACTATTATAAGGATTGAAATGGTTATACACACTTTACAAATATTTGATTTCAACATTTATACTTACATTTTTGTGACTATTATAAGGATTGAAATGGTCATACATACTTTACAAATCTTTGATCCAAAATTTATACTTACAAAAACCTATGAACTCACCAACTTTATGTTGACACTTTTAAGCATGTTTTTCTTAGGTGAAATAGATGCTTGGCTTATCTGATGTGCATTGGAGTTCAAATTTTACAAAGATTACTTTAAACGGCTCAACTAGAGGTCGTTCTCTCACATCTTGTGCAATGGTATTATGAAGTAACGCTCCCGGAACATTATTCTGCTGCGACCCAATTTGGGGGTGTTACAGATTGGTATTTAGAGCCAAGGTTATAGAGAACTAGGGTGCATATTTTACCTAGACTATAACCGCTATCACAAACATTGCATCACATCAAACTTTTTCATAAGCATACACACTACTTGCTTACTTGCTTACATTACGTTCTTACATGACATACATATATACATGTGATGTGCGGTTGTCATAGGACTTCTACACGAGAAGATTTACTACTCCCTAGGCAGTGCACCTAATCATTGTAGTGTAGTATAGGCAAGACTCGGGGTTGTTTATCGTTCACTCGAGGAATAGATTGGTAAGGCTTGATCACGGTCTAACAAAATTCTAAGGGTTGAGGGAAGATTATTTTTGTATTTTTATGTTTTATGGAAAGCAGTAAAACATTATAATTGGAGGAAGGTTTGGTTTTAGCTATTTAAACTAAATAACAACTACGCTACTGGTGATAACAATAAGATAAAAGATTGTGTTTATTTAATC
>BQNB010137124.1:1679-17900 GCA_026074375.1 Tanacetum coccineum
TTAATGAAATATTAAATGAATGGCGGGTTTGTGTAATTCGTTCATAACTTAGGAAATACTTACACAAATCATCAAGAGTGTGACAAAGCAATAGGATTAGGAGAAGCAATCGGATGAGTAGTGCATGATTAATTAAATACGTTCGTTTATGATATAAGTTATCACCAAGTAATTTAGATTTATTTTATTAGTTTTATTGTAATCAAACCAACCTCTCAAACCATGATTTTACCTGCTTTCTATAAAATAAAAATACAAAAAGAATCTTCTCTTAACCCTGTAGACCTTTGTTAGATTTTGTTCGAGCCTTTCCAACCTATTCTTTTAAAGAACAATAACAACCCCCGAGTCTTGCCTATACTACACTACAACAATTATGTACACTGCCTAAGGAGTTGTAAAACTTCTTGTTGAAGTCTAACGATGATAGCACATCAACCTCGTAAGAGGTTGCGAGGTTCTTCATCTGCATACCATCAGGAGGTTAGTTATGAGACTAGATTCGAGTATGATACCGAGGTTAGCATTAGGGTTATGGTTGAGGATACCGTTGAGGTGGCTATGGAGCCCGATATCCTACCTATTCTCGCAGACTGTGGAGGAGAGGTTAGGGGAGCACGACGATGTGATCCAGGAGATGTATGATAACATATTAGAGATACCTCTCCAAAGGATGGAGGAGGTTGAGGAGGAGATTAGGACTTTGACTATTAGGCTTGAGACTGTTGAGGCCGAGAGTACTACTCTACGTGCTAGGGTTAGGTCTTTGGAGATGAGCGAGATGAGTTCTCATGATACACTGAGGGTCGAGAGAGAGAGACATTTATTGAAGTTAAGCATCATTTAGGGTATGTTTCAGAGGAGCTGTGGCAGAGCAGGATGTCTCGCTTCGTGATAAGGTGTCATTTTATACACTTTTTCGGGGTCATTTAACCCCCTAAATCATGCAAATATGCCTAAATTATATACTCAATCGTTCCTTTTTGTGTTTTTAGCACTTGGATGGCTTTTGGAGGAAATACACGTGACTTGGGCTCATTTGGAGAAGAAACGGACAAGAATACAACTCTACACCAAATCTCATGAAGATAATGCGTACAGTGGCTGGAGACGGCGTCATAATTAAATGTGACGGCATTAGGATTTTGAGGACGATGTCAGGAACCAACTGAATTAAAGAAGCCCTCGAAGATTCGGTGGGGTGACGACATCGGGATTATAGCGCCCGTTTTCCTATATATACAAACTCGTTCTTTAGGTTTTTTTAAGGTTTTTATGGTTTTAAGGGTGTAACTTTTAGGAACTGAACCCTACCTTTAGAAGTCGATTGTAGCAGCAGTTTGCATCATTTTTAGGGTGTCAAAACCCTTTTGTATCAGCCTTGAACACATGTTTTAATCAAGTGAAGTCCATTTATCCCTTTAATCATTCAATATATCTATGTGTTGTTTGATTGATTCTTGTTATTCGCTTCTCTTTAATATGTTAGGCTAGATCCATTAGTATTTACTTATGATTGCATGAAACTTAGTTTGTAGATCCTTTTAATATTGCTTCTTGTGATGAATGTGCGTGTTATGCTTTAGAAAACTAGCCATAAGATATTAAATTGGCATAGATGTCTAGGGAAACGCGAGTGTGTAGAAAGGAAACCATCGGTAGCAGTCTTCATACTACCTTACCCCCAATATGGTTGATCGCTCTTAAGTGTTTTAATGCATGTAATGTACTCTTAGGGGCCTTGTAATAGTCTTCATACTACCTTACCTGTGCGTTGCCTTAACAGAATATTACATAGATGGCAGATTCGTGTAATCTATTCATAACCTAGGAAATAGTTACACAGATCATCACAAGGGTGACAAAGCAATAGGATTAGGAGAAACAAACTAAGGAGTAATGCATGATTAAGTATATACATTCATTTTCCATATAAGTTTCCACCAAAGTAGTTTAGATTAGTATTAGTTTAATTAGCTAAAACCAAAATCAAACCTCTAAAACCATAATTTACCTGCTTTCTAAAAATATAAAAATAACAAAAATAATCTTCTCTCAAACCCTTAGATCTCTGTTACATTCTGTTTGAGCCTTCCTAACCTATTCCCCTAGAGAACGATAACAACCCCCGAGTCTTGTCTATACTACACTACAACGGATA
Organism: Tanacetum coccineum; assembly: GCA_026074375.1. Classification (NCBI taxonomy): domain Eukaryota; kingdom Viridiplantae; phylum Streptophyta; class Magnoliopsida; order Asterales; family Asteraceae; genus Tanacetum; species Tanacetum coccineum. Next base: position 3,841 of record BQNB010137124.1, read on the forward strand.
GGTACTCTGCCTAGGGGATTGTAAAACTTCTTGTGAGTTTACAAAACCACCATCAAGTTTTTGGCCTTGCTGCATGGGGAATAGTTAGGTTTTGAGCTTATCTAGCTTAGGTCTACTCGCTTGATTCCTATCAAGTGAGATTTTATTTTCTGTCAGTTAGCTTTCTTTTAGTCTATCTTTTTCTTTGTTCCCTCTGTTTTTGTAAATATTTTCGTTGACCTCCCTGGGAGACGAAAATCCTATCCGTACCCTAGGAGACTATTCCAGACCCAACCACGAGGGCTATTGAAACACCATTGATCTCCCTAATGGGAACATTGTGGTGCCTCTACGATCCAACACCATCTGGTTAGTGCAAAACGGATGCTCATTCCACAGACTTCGGTCCGAGGATCCAAACCACCATCTTAAGGATTTCCTAAAACTAGTAGACTCACTAGACCTTAATATTGAGAACAGGGAAAGGACGCGCCTGTGTTTATTTTAATTTTCCCTTCGCGATCAAGCCAACAATTGGCTTAAACGTCTTCCTGCACTTCAAAATGACATCCTGATGTTTGAACAACATCAAGGTGAATCTCTTTCTGAAGCATGGACTCGTTTCAAGGACTTACTCTAAAAAGTCCTTCATCATGGCATCGGTCTTTGGCTCCAAGTCCAAATATTTTATGACCATGTCAATCCCGCCACAAGGCGAACCATCGATCAGTCGGCCAGTGGTAAGCTTCGTGACAAAAACGCCGAAGAATCTTGGGCACTATTAGAGAAACTAGCCCTCTATGACAACGAAATTTTGAATAACCCAAGGGACTTCGCCAAACTGGTCAAGGAAATCTCTCTGCCTCAAGATATCCCGAGTACATCCGACCGTCGTCTCATCGAGCTCGAGAATCAAGTCTAACGCTTTATGGAAGCACATATTGTTCCTAAATCATCCGTTTAAGTGAACAAAATCACTTCTTCATATGAGATCTGTAGTAGTCCCAAGAAACTTAATATTGCATGGAAAATATCGAGCAAGCTTTTGTTGATTACGCATCATGAAGCGGGAGGTAAGTGGTACACTTTTAAACCCGAGCAAAATAATCTTGGTTACACCTATAATTCGTCATGGAAAAGTCACCCAAACCTTAGGTGGAGGCAACCTCAAAATTCTCAAAACAATTTTTCAAACCCACCTAATCATTTTTAGCCCAACGATTCATTCCCGAACCGCTCCTTCAACAACAATCCTCAAAGTTTTAGTAATCAATCAAATCTCAAAGGATTGGTGTCTAACTTCATGGAATCTCAAAACGCTAGATTATCTAAGTTTGAAGCCGATATCAAACAACAACAAGGCAAGATGACTAATAAAATTAACACAGTCTTGAAGGCCATCAATGATCAAATGACGGGAGCACTCCCAACTGACATGGTTAAGAACCCAAAACTGAATGTTAACTCCACCTCTTCATTTTTGTATGCTCGTTCTTACCCGATGGAAGACCCCAATGCTCATCTCATATCTACAATAAGATCAATGCTATTACAATGTGTTCCAAGCAAACGAATAAATCTCATAATGACCAACCTCAAGATACTACACAAACGGTCAATGAAGATAAGAAATGTTAATCCCGTCTTGACAGATCGTACTTAGCTTTATAAAGCTTAGTTGTATTGGATAGATCTAAGACATCTATTATAGAAACTAAGATTGAGAATATCACAAACTATGAGGAATCTAGTTTGCAATACTAAGAAGAACAATGAAACAGTAAAACAAGAACTTTGCTAAACTTTCAATATATTGAATACTATTTGAGTTACAGAATAACTATGAATACTAACTATGATTACTATGCAAACTATAAGAGACTAATATCCGTGTATCAAACTCTATACCTTAGGACCTCCCTTTATACACCAAGGAGTCCTTTACAAGATAACTACAAATCTTCTATAAAATTAATCTTATATGTATCTTTCTAATAGTATAAGATATACACACAATCTTTTCTACAAATATCAAATCCTTATCTTGATCTTTAAGTCGTCTTTATCCTTTCTCTGATAAGGTCTTGATATCTTCTCTGACAGTATTAAGTCTTCTAGCAGTAGTAATCCTTCAGCAGCATTAACCTTGCACCAGCATCAGTAACTTATACACCTGCAGCATTAAATCAGCAGTCTTAATCCTTGATTTGAGCAGCAGCAACTTTAACTGTCAGTATTAACTTTGATGAGAGCAGTAGTAATTCTGAACAACAACAAGAAGCTTTTAAATCCCAACAATCCTCCCCTAAACTTGATATTCACATTTTGAATCTTCAAGTTTCTTAATTAAAAGCTTCGTCTTTTAGGTTGATGATGTATCCAAACACTTCACTTGTTCTTTTGCTGTTTCTTCATTAACTTGCAAAGTTGATAAGCCATTTCATTGAAGTGATCAACTTGCAGCTTCTTTTCTAGCATTTGAGTGATGGTGGGTATTGTGAGAGGGTATCTTCTTTCAACCAACATGTAGATCATCCAGCTGTAAGTTTTAAGCAACCCCCCCCCCCCCCCCCCCCCCCCCCCCCCCCCCCCCCCCCCCCTCCCCCCCCGCAACTCTATAAGAATCATAAAGTTTCCAGCTTAAAACCTTATACTCTTGTTGTAGCTTCTAGACTTTATCTTCTACATGAGGATCAAACATAGTCTTTAAATCTCCCCAAAGAACTCTCTCATATCCCCCTTCTGGCCTTCTTGATCCATACTTATTCTTCATCAAAGTCCATAGAGTTTCCAAGTCTTCTCTTTCAAACTCCTTAAGCATGTATCCAAAAGTTAAATACCTCTATGATTGTCCATCATCTCTAATGATCAGGTAGTAGCTTTTCTTTACTTCAGTGACAATCTTCCAATCTACAATAGTTGGAGGTTTTATGGCCAGAGGTATAGCATCAATAGCTATTTCTTCATCCTGAACTACTTTCATCAATTGCTTTAGTTCTTTTATCTCTTCTTCTTCATTCACTTTCTGCTTCTTTGAAGACTCCTGTTCTAATGCTGCTCTAGCTCTCTTGTTATTGTCTTCAGCCTTATCTTGTTTTTCACTCTCCACTTCTTGATCTATAGGAACAAATGTTTCTATCTCTTTCATGGTTCTTTCAAAAGCTTCTTGAATTTCATTGTAGCTTTTTCTCTTCAACTGCTTAAGAGTATATCCAGCCATGTTCTTCAGATAGGTAGACAGTTGACTTCTTTTCTAAGCTTTTGTAAGTGGTTTCCTCCTCTGTTCTTCAGCTCTAAGCCTTGCAAATTGCTTCTTTCTTTTATCCATTAGCTCTACAAACAGCTTTGACTTTTCTTTAACAGTCAGTTCTCCATGTTCTTGTGTTTGTAGTTGCTCAGCTAGCTCATAGTCAGCATCTATTCTAGCCTGAATATCATCCCATTCAGCTATGTTCTTTGCAGCTTCTTCTTCTTCAGCTTGCAACTTAAGAGCTAGTTGTTCATTAAGCATAATTTGAGCTTTTTTAGACTTAGGCTTCTCGGGTTCTTCTACCATCTTACCTTTTCCTTTATCCTGAGCCTTTACTTAAGAAGGTTGTTATGAAGTGATTATTGGAGCTGAATCACTAGGTTCTTCTAAGACAATTCCTTTAGCTTTTGTCTTTATATCCATTAATGTTTGAGCTAGTGTCATCTCCTCATCAACAGTTTTACTTTCTTCTTTATCAACAAATACCTCTTCTCCTTCCAAGTCATGAACTCCAAACAAATCAGCATCAATAAAAGTAGTATTATCCAAAATGACTCTTGCATCTTCATCAATGTCAGCAATACTCCTCCCCTGTTTGGATGCATCCTCCTGATCACCCAAAACAGTTTCTTCATCTCCTGAGGATTCAATTCTTGTAGTAGAGCCAACCTTGAACAACCTTTTAAGTTTGCTAGAACCTGATTTCTTCCTCCTTTCCAGCTTGTTGACTCTCTTCTTTAAAGTAGCTATCTCCTTAGCTTGAGCAGACTTTGTAGTTTCTAGAGCAAGAACCATACTTGACAATTGTGTACATAGAGCCATCAATTCAGTTAGTTTCGGTCTATCCTCACCATTGAGTGCATCATTGGAAACAGTATGGTACATCCTCATCAGAACCACTATAGGTTCACTAGATTATGCAACCTTAGTTTCCTTCCTTGTTGGCCTTCCACCCTCTGCTTCTGTGGTTGTGATGGTTGAATTGATGTTGTTGCTAGAAAGTTTTTATTTGTAGTATTTGTATTATTTTAATTGTATTATTTCTTCTTTTTGTAGTAGTATGGTTGTTGTTGGTGGTGTTGAGCCTTCACAACCATTATCTTTACACAATTATTTTTAATTCTATTAAAATCTTAATACACTCCCCCCCTCCCAATCACCCTTCCGGTCACACACCCACAAATACTATTATTTCAGTTTCATATCTATATTATCCAAATATTACTGTAAACCCCTTCACATTCTAGATCTCACCCCAACACCACAGCTCCCTCGCGACCAAACCTTGGCATACAATAAAAATTTTTCCCAGCTTCTCAGCATCAAGGAAACCTAACGCAACTTCCGCCTCGTACTCCGCTCCATCGTGAAGAAGTTGACATTAGTCTTGCTTATAGTCCTAACACAAATAATTGATTCCTGCAACGTTGCTACTGAACCATTCCAGGCAAGTTGTTTTAGCGCACTGAGGCATTGTAGTATTGTGTGAATCAAAACATCCCACTAAGGACTGAAGAAAGCTTTGTAGACCGTCAGCTTTTGTGAAAGTTTCTCATATCCCATTCTACCCAGCTCTTCAAAAATTGTTGTATTTGGCAAACATTTCACCCTTCCATCATCAGCAAAGTGAAGAACATTCCTAATTGTAGCTTCAGACACTACAATTTTCTTCCCGTCAATTAGGGCATGAATCTCTGCTTCCCCGTTGTTCTTCTTGACGACTCCCGTACTCCAAAACTGATCAACACATGAAACATAGACGGTTGGGTTGACGGTAATAGCATATCTGATAGTGCTCGCATTCAGAAAATCAATGATTTGCTCAAACCCCTCTGATTCAGCAGACTTTTCTAAGAACGCAACTATATTATGAGTTTCAGCAAACTTGAGAGTAGACATTGTTAGGTTTTTGATGATGAAAGATGAAATTAAGTTAGGGTTTTTATTTAGAGAGTATTTGAGTGATTGAAATTGATCGAAAGTATGAATGAAACCCTTAATCGAATGATATATGTAAACCCTCAACAAAAGTAACCCAGCAGCAGGAAGTTAAGCGTAACAGCATTAACTTGTATTAGTAGTAGTAAGTTTTTGCCTAACAGCATTAACTTGCAGCAACAGTAAGTTAAGCCTAACAGCATTAACTTTACCCACCAGTATTAATATATGCCTGGCAGTATTAACTTAACCAGCAGTAGTAAGTTTTATGCCTAGCAGCATTAACTAATACTAACAGTAGTAATTATATGCCAAGCAGCACCAACTATAATTTTGTTCCAAAACGCATTTCCATCATCAATTTTGATTCTCACAAACTCTCTTTCTGTTTTCATTCTCACTTTTTCTCTCAATTCTTTTTCTTGCCAAATAACTCATTTCTGTTTATATCACACAGCTCTCTTTCTATTTTTCATGCTCACAGTTTCTCTCATTTCTTTTTCTCACCAACACACTCATTTCTATTTATATCATACAGTGCTCTTTCTATTTTTATGCTCACCACATCTCTCTTTTCTTTTTCCTCACCAGACATACCGCCATTTTTAGAGATTGAATCCCTTGATCGAATTTCTTCGATACTAAGGTGTGATCCTTAGCTTTTTGTGGGTGTTTGAATACCCTTGATTAGTCTCAAGTTGATATCTTGTGACTTGACCAACTAAATTGGTAGTATAGTTTTTGGCAAACTGTCAGCCATCAACGGATTTAATAATTCTTTACCAGTTGTCGTTTGCCCTGTAATAGCCAATTCTTTCTTGTCTGTTAGACATGGTGAATTGATTACCATTTGTGGTGTGGTGAATAACCAACACTTAAAGAACATTCATGCTAAGCAGCAGTAAGTTATGCTTAGCAGCATTAACTTATTGCCTAGCAGTAGTAATGTTCACCAGCATTTTCTCCAATCTAACAATATCATCCTCCCTTTAACTAATGCTTAACCTGCAAGTGTTAGTCCAAAGCCAAGAATACACAATCCAAAATATTTATAAATTAAGCATTCCAATGCTACCAATCAAATAATTAAACCTGCTAACATCAAATGCCTTTGTGAGTAAATCAGCAACATTTTGGTCTGTATGAATCTTGATCACTTGAATCAACTTCTTCTCATGAGAGTCTCTAATGAAATGGTGCCTTATTTCAATGTGCTTGGTTTTAGAATGAAACACTAGATTCTTCACAATGCAAATGATGCTTTCATTATCAATGTAAATCTTGGTGTTCATGAAATTGAACCCATAATCAAGCATTTGATTTTGGATCCACAACACCTGCCCACAGCAATTAGCAGCAGCAACATACTCTGCTTTAGTAGTGGAATTTGCAACTATAGTTTGCTTTTTTACATTGCCATGAAATCAACCTCTTGCCAAGAAATTGACAACCTCCTGTTGTGGATTTCCTGTCAAGGCTAGCTCCAGCATAATCACTATCTAAAAAAGCTTCCAAGTCAAATGGTGAATCCCTAGGATACCAAAGGCCCAATTTAGGTTGGCCTTTTAAGTATCTAAAGATCCTCTTCACAGCATGAAGATGTGAAGTCTTTGGAGTAACTTGGAACCTTGCACAAGCACAAACAACAAACATTATGTCTGGTCTAGAAGCTGTTAAGTGCATTAATGATCTAATCATTGATCTATATAAGTGTACATCTACATCCTCAGCTTCCTTCATCCTTGATTAAATGCTTATGTTAGGATAAAGTCCTCCAATAGTGTCTTGCTGTCTTTACTGAGGAGAAATCAAACTTTTTCAATATATCAGCCACATACTTGTCTTGGCTCATGAAGATTCCATTATCCTTATGTTTTACTTGTAACCCTAAGAAGAAAGTGAAGTTCCCACATAAGGTAACTCAAATGAAAAATTTTTTTTGTTACTTTATTGCATCAAACTTTCAAATTCTGTACATAAAGACTTCTTAGTAGACCCAAAGATGATGTCATCTACATACACCTGAACTAACAGTATATCACCTTTGTCCTTCTTGATAAACAAAGTCTTATCTATGATCCCTCTTCTAAATCCATTTTCTATTAAGTAGGTAGACAAAGTCTCATACCAGGCTCTAGGAGCTTGATGAAGACCATATAAGGCCTTATCTACCTTGTAAACCTTGTTAGGAAACTGAGGTCAAACTCATCACATAAAGACTTGTTTGTAGACCCAAAGATGATATCATCAACATACACCTGCACTAACAGGATATCACCTCTGTCCTTCTTGATGAACAAAGTCTTATCTATAGTACCTCTTCTAAATCCATTTTCCAATAAGTAGGTAGACAAGGTCTCATACCAGGCCCTAAAAGCTTGACGTAGACCATATAGAGCTTTTTCTACCTTATAAACTTTGTCAGGGAACTATGGATCTTCAAAACCAGGAGGTTGGAACACATAAACCTCCTCTTCAATAGTACCATATAAAAAGGCACTCTTTACATCCATCTGGTATACAATAAACCCCATAAATGATGCATAGGCCAAAAATAACCTGATTGCTTATATCCTAGCAACAAGAGCAAAAACCTCATCATAATCAATTCCTTCTTCTTGGGTATAACCTTGTGATACCAGTCTTGCTTTGTTTCTAACTACAATTCCTCTCTCATCTTTCTCTTTTCTATACACCCACTTAGTTCCAATAGCCCTCTTGCCTTTAGGAAAATCCACCAGAGTCCAAACCTTTTGAAGTTTAAATTGCAGAAGCTCCTCTTGCATTGCTTCTATCCAGCTTGAATCACCTTTTTGGGTTCTTGTTGAGAGAGAAAATAGGCAAATAAGCAGTTCTAATAATCTTTGTGATTTGTTCTTCTCTGCTTGCTAATGTAGCTGACCATAGCATTTTCTTTAGAAAAATTGATCATTCTCCTTGTTTAAGTTGCTATGTTTAGGTCTCTAATGATCTGGTCTTTAGGATGATCTTTGTGAATTCTGGTTGTGGGAATAGGACTAAAATTTATGGTTGTCTCCAAATTGTTGAGTTCAACCTTTGCACCGACATCTTCATCATTATATGCTCCATCAAATATGTTAGTTTCTTCCAAAGATGGCATACTTGGATCATTAGAACTAACAATATTAATATTTAGACTACCAGTATTAATATTTGTACTAGCAGTATTAATACTTGGCCCAGCAATATTAATATCTTGAGTACTGCTATCAGTCCTTTCTTGATCAAGACCTTTATCTCCTTTGCATGGTTCATCATCAGCATCCTTATCTTTTGAGTTCTAATTACTTGAAGAGAGTGGTGAATCAGAAGGCATGAATGGTAGCAGTATGTATTCATGATCAGATGCTTTCTCCTGTCTAGCTTGCCCTTCATTAATATTAGTCTCTATACCTGCATCATCATTAGTTTGATTTCTCGCAGTAACTGGCTCATAATTCATAGATTTTGTTAGTGAATCAATATCAAAGAGCCATTCTGGACCACTCCTGCAACATTAGATTTATTTTCTAGGAATTTAATATGCAGGTTCTCTTCAACATTCCTGATTCTAAAGTTAAATACCCTAAATGCCTTACTATTTATAGAGTATCCAACCAAGAACCCTTCATCAGCCTTCCCTTCAAACTTGCCTAGATGATCTAAGGTATTTAAGATAGTAACAGGACACCCAAAAGGTCTCATGAAGTCTAGATTTGGTGATCTACTAACTAAAAGTTCATAAGGTGTCTTGCTATGAGGCTTTGTTATTAAAACTCTATTCTGAACATAACAAGCAGTATTAATTGCTTAAACCCAAAATGTAGTAGGTAATAGTGAATCTGCTAGCATAGTCCTAGTTGCCTCTATTAGTGTTCTATTCTTTCTTTTAGCTACTCCATTTTGTTATGGAGTCCTAACAACACTAAATTCTCTCTTGATTCCTTTCATCTCACAAAACTGATTCATTTCACTATTTTTAAACTCAGTTCCATTGTCACATCTGATAATTTTAACCCTATGATTTATTTGGTTTTCTATACCTGTGATAAAAGTTTTAAGGATTCCACTAGTCTCATCCTTAGAGGCCAAAAAGAAAACCCAACTAAACCTACTAAAGTCATCAGTGACAACAAGGCAATACATCTTTTTATTTAGACTCTTTACAAATGTTGGACCAAACAAATCCATGTGCAATATTTGTAAAGGCTGGCTGATAGAACTCACAAGCTTGGTCTTACAAGAGGCTTTGTGTTCCTTTCCTTTCTGACAAGCAACACAAGTATGGTTATTTTCAAAAATCTTTGAAGGCAAACCTCTAACAAGATTTCCCCTCACAAGTTTGTTCATAGTTTTAAAGTTTATATGACCAAGCCTCCTATGCCATAAATTAGACTCATCTATTGTAGCCTTTGCAAATAAACAAGTCAAACCTCCTAAAGGAACAACATTCTTTAGATCAAAACTGTACATGTTGTTCTGTCTAGGAATTATAAGCAAGACTTGACTTTCATCAAGTAGCTTAAAATCAGGAGATAGAACAAGACATTCGGTCTTAGTGAAAAGAACACTGTTTTTCTTGTCACACATTTGTGAGACAGAGAAAAGGTTAAACTTAAGTTCCTTTACAAAGTATACATCTTCAAAGTCTAATTTGTCAGTTCTAATTTTACCTTTTCCAGTTATTTTACCTCCTTTAGAACTTCCTCCAAATGCAACAAATCCACCATCAATATCTTGATAATCTAAGAGGTAGAAATTATTCCCAGTCATATTTCTAGAGCATCCACTGTCAAAAATCCCTTGATCCTGTAAAGCATATTATGGATTACCCTGCACTCAAAATAAGAGAATTAGTTTCTCTTGGGGACCCAAGCCATGGTTGACTTACGTTTGCCTTATGGATCAACATAGTCAAATCTTTTATGCATGTATGATCCACTGTCTTTGGAGATATAATCAATAACATTTCCTGTTGGTCTCCAAATCCAGCATGCTGAGGACTTAATAGCATTTGCCTTATGTCCCTGAACAGCACTAACTATTGCTTTTATCCCAGCATTAGTTACATTGTTTACCTTAGCAGTTTTAACTTTTTCTTTAAAATCACTGTTTTTAGTTACTGTTCTTTGATAAAAAAGTCATCTTAACTGATGAATGTGACTTATGAAAAACATTTGAACTTTGTTTTGGACCATTCACAGTTGGTCTAGATGCAGCAGTATTAACATATCTGGCAGTACTATTTGATACTGATGCTCTTGGGGAGCTTTGCTTAGCAGTATTAACTAGTACATTACCAGACTTTGTTAAGACTGCAGTTGGAACAAAATTTCTTTTAGGATGTGGGTGAGTTAATTTATTTTGGCGATTCACATTCTGAGCATTGTTCCATACTGGTCTAACTTCCCTTTGACCAGTAATCCTTCTCATATTATTCAACACAAATTTTCCAACTATTTTATTCTCATAAAAGTTACAATCCTTGATTAAATGGTTAAGGCTTCCAGATACAAAACAAGCTTTCTTATTGAACTCAAAACCATTTCCTAGTTTCTAAGTCATTATTCCATTCCAATTTCTTTTATCAACCCTAGGACTCTAACTTTTCCTAATGTTTTTAGCTTGCCTATATGTATGTTGTTTAATAACAGATTTCCTAGTATTTTCATCTGATTTAACAAAATTGATTTTAACATAACTAGGTTTATTCTGTTCAATTGAAGGTCTAATTACACAATCATCATCAATATCAGACTCCCACCCTTTAATGATATGAGCACTGGGCCTAACATCTTTAGGTTGTTCCAAACTGTCCTTACTAGACTTAGATGCAGTTGATTCAAATCTAGGAACACTAGAGATAGTTTCACTCAAATTAGTCTTGTAGACAGAATCATCTTATCCAGCAAAGGATAAGTCAGGTCTTGAGGGCATGTAGTTCACAGTGTAGGGAGGGAGAACTACATGATATCCCTCAACCTTCTTAAACCTATCATTTACTTGATTATTTTCCTCTTCAATCTCACTCACAATACTATCAGATGCACTTTCAAACACTTCACTTTTATTCAGATGACAATCATGCAATTCATTTTCATTTATTTGACTGTCAAAACCAACACCAAACTTGTTATTAACACTTATTTGATTGTTTATCAGTTTAGTTAGCTTCATAGATGATGTTTTAAAGTTTTCTAATTTTAGTTTTAAATCATCTTTTTCTTTTAAAGCCTCTGCTAACTGATTTTTAAGCTCTGTTATAGAATTATCTCTTACCTTAACATCATATTTCAAAAATGCAATGTCTTCCTCATAAACAGCTTTGTTTTTTTGATGAACAACGATTCTAGCTTCTAATGATTCTAATCCTAATTGATAACCTATAATTTCTAGGTTAGAGTTTTTAAGAGCATCACACTGTTGATCATACTGTTTTTGAAGAGTTTTATATGATTTTAAGAAATCTTTAGAGCAAGTATGTACCTTAGAGTCTGAACTTGATGAACAGGATGAACCTGAAGATAAATGGGCTATTAGAGCAAAGTTTGTGCGTCCTTTTTCAGCCTGAAAGCTCCAATCATAACCACCTATCTCATATTGAACAACCAAGGCATTTGTAGGAGTCTCCACTAGTAAAATCCTTCTTGGTGCATCTCCATTTCTATTCCCTTGATTCCTTGGTGCCCTGCATTTTCTAGCAAAGTGACCTCTCATGTGGCAGTTGTAACATTTAACCTTTTCCTTATCAAAGCCAACAGTTTCTTTGCCATTGAAATTCAGATTCCTTCATGTCTTCTTTAAGAATCTCTTCACCCTCTTGGTAAGCATAACCACCTGTCATTTGAGATCCATCTCTTCAAGATCATCAGTATCAATCTGCTCCAGATCTTCATTGTCCAACTGTGGACTATTAGATTGATTAATAAAGAAGGAAAACATGACATCATCAACATAGGTAGAGGAAGAAGCTTGTCCCTTTGACCTAGCAGCAGGAACATCATGAGCAGTATTAACTGCTTCATTAGTACTGCTAGTGTCATCTGAAGATACAAAAGTCATATTCTGAGAGTTTAAGCTTGAGCTTGATTGGCTTTTAATCTCAACTTCATACACCTTCAAGTTGTTGTACAAATCGTCCATGCTCATCCCATGTAGATCAGCTTTGTTACGCATGATCAAGGCAATATTGTTCCAAGTTGATGGTAGACTTCTTAGCAACTTAAGATTTGCATCTTCCTGGGAGATAACTTCACCATGAATTTCTAATTGGCTGATGAGTTTTTGACACCTATCATAGGTTTTATCTAGTCCTTCAGATCTTGATGCAGTAAAATTTTCATATTGCTACTTCAGAATGGTCTTCTGTATTTTCTTTGATTTTTTGTTGCCTCCAAACCTGGTCTTGATAGCTTCCCATAGGGTCTTTGCATCCTTGATTCCATGAAACTTCAATAGGTGCTCATCAGGAATGGCCAACAACAAAGTTCTTTTTGCTTTCAATTCATTCTTTCTAGCCAGCTTTTGTTATACAGTTTTAGGAGAAATGGGACCTTCAGCAATAGCTGATGCAACAGCAGGTGCATCACCATTCACAATAACCTCTCAAAGAGCATAATCAGTGTGAGTAAGATATTGCTCCATAGATCATAGTCTCCTGTTTTGAGTATAGGAAGTTTTAGTGCAGTTATTGTTTGGGTAGTTTCTGACTGTGATTCCATCTTCTCTTTGATTAAGAGATCTTGTATAGATATAGTGTTCTTCTTATTCAGAGTTTCTCAATAAGCTCTGATACCACTTGTTGATCCCTTCTTGATAGATCTTACTTAGCTTGTTAAAGCTTAGTTATATTGAATATATCCAAGACAACTATAGTAAAAACTAAGATTAAGAATATCACAAACTATGCGGAATCTAGTTTGCAATACTAAGAAGAAAAATGAAATAGTAAAACAAGATCTTTACTAAACTTTCAATATATTGAATACTATTTTGAATTACAAAATAGCTATGAATACTAACTATGATTGCTATGCAAACTATGAATACTAATATGAAAACCAATGTGAAAACTGGTATCTAGATCTATGTCTTAGGGTTCCTTTTATACACCAAGGAAACCTTAATGGGCTTACAAAACACGTCAAGTGATCAATGCATATCTATTCCTAATATATCTCATGCATATCACTTTTGCAGTACTAACTAATTATACCAACAGTACTAACTACATAACTAACAGTACTAATAAACTGGCAGTACTAATACTTTGTACTGGCAGTACTAACTATTACATTAGCAGTACTAATGACTTAAACTATTTCTTCTAATCTTCAGTAGCAGTAGTTTTTTCAATCAACAATATTAACTTGTGACGCCTTTATTCCTAACAGTCTCTATGAGCTAGGGTTTAACAAGATCACCATTGCTTTAATCCTTATGATAGATTATAATCAGCAAATAAGGATGCTTTATGTGGATGCTTTAATTGTGAAAAAATTATTATGTCTAGGTCTTAGGATGATGTAACGCCTAAGTCTTAAGAATGATATGCCACCTCGAGAGAAGAAATCATTGCACTTAATAAACAAACCAACTTTCTAATTAGATTAATAATGGTTAATACAGTTTTCTTATATAAGGTTCGACCGTTCTTTTATCCTTTGTTAATTAGCTCGCGTGGGTTAAAGTGCCTTGAATTGATTGTAGTCACCAACCAAACCGTGCCAGTCTTTCAAGCTAAAAACCCTCCTTTTTCGTTAGAACTTAGATATTAGACTGACATAGGTTTAACATAGGTTTAGAATAGAATAGAATTAACATAGATTATATAACCAAGATATTAATTAAATTGATTGATTTAACCTCGCTTCAAGTGTTTGACACCCTACTT
>BQNB010137125.1:0-17900 GCA_026074375.1 Tanacetum coccineum
TTCTATAAGTTTTAGCATAATATCCGTGCTTACTCATAAAGAAGCCTCAGCAATGGCCATGCTCATTTGGCGGGTTCATACCCAACCGGTTAGATTGCTCATTATACTTGGCTTGCCGGATGGCCAATGATCCGTCTCCAAATACGTATACGTAATATATAGTATAAGGATAAGTCAATAATAGTATAGTATAGTATTTCTGTCGGATTCTAGAAAATCGCTTTTAACCAAAGCAATTTCAAAAACCTCCCGGGTCGTTTCCTCGGCGAAGCGTGAATTTAAAATCGGTAACGTTCGTGATCGCGTGATTTGAATGGTTTCAAAGATTTTGATTTGTTTTCCTATTTCTACGCATAAAAACACATAAAGCATGCAAAGAAGAATAAACGACTAAGCAATTAAGAAATTTAACGCGAAAACATTAACGGGAATTAAAAAAACGCGACAAATAAGCAAGTATGACAAATTTAAGCCCTACAAATACAAATTTAATTTTTATAAATCCTAAATGACTAAAAATAATTTTCAGAAAAAGGATTATATTTTTTTGACTTTTATTTGATTTATTATGAATTAAAAACTATTTTAATCTAGAAAATTAATAAAAAGTACTAGACTAATCATAAAAATTCTAGAAAAATTATGAAAAGTACTTAAGACTGATTAGAATCTAAGAAAAAGGCTAGCTTGAAAATTTGCTTAATGAAAAAGCAGAAAATAAGCACTAAGGCTCGGATAAGCAAAACTAAAAGAGACTATATGAATTAAATGTTGCAATACATGTATGAAAAAGTCCCAAGGGCGAGTTGGTGAAGGAGTGTGGTGTTAAATGTGTTGAGTGTGGAGAGGGAGGTCACAGGTTCGAACCTGTGGCTTCCCTTTTTATTATTATTATTATTATTATTATTATTATTGAAATCTTTTTAGAAACACTGAAAGAACACATGAAAATAAGCAATTTCTATAATAAGAACTTTTTATGAAACTTAAAGATAAGCTCAGAATAAGCATTTAAAACAGACAGACTAAGTTTTTTAGCTTATAAAACTGTTTGGCACTTTTAGGACTAAATGAGCACTAAGAAACTAAGATAAGCTAAAACATATAATAACCTATACCTAATAAGCTCTAGTGACTCAAAATAAGCTAATGAAATAAGCTGGAAAGCTAACTAAAGGGGTAAAGACAGTATACTTAAAAAGAAACAACTAAAAGGACCTTTGACTACCTTTTAAGCTAAATTTAAGGAAAAATAAGCAAAAGGGTTAAGCTGGAAATTGAAAAGAGACAAAGACCTACATTCTAATAGCTCAAATAATCAGGAATTAAGCACTTGAGTTAAGAAAATAAGCTAAAGAGAATGAAATGCACATGTCAGACTACACACTTGCTATTTTTGGCTTTTCTGACACTTTTTAAGCTTAAATTTAAAACTTAATAAGCACTTGACATAAGCTGAAACCTAAAAACAGATGAAGCTTACTTTCCAATGAACTTATGCTATCAAAATTAGACCTTAAAACAAACTTACTCTAAGCTAATTTGGCTATTGAAAACTTAGATTTGAACTTTGAAATTGAAACTTAAGAACTATGACAAATATTGTATTAAAATTTTATTGACAATCACACTCTTAACCAATATTAAGCTTTACTGCATTTAAGTTCAATAACAAACATGAAAATAACACTTTGATGCACTTAATCTCAATCACAATAATTAAGCTGAATCATAAAACCATAAAACCACAGATTTAAGCCATGACTAGTTAAAACCTTAAAAATGAATTTCAAACTTTAACAACCTTTTAAAACAGACATAATCTTTTTAAATGAACTTGTTAAAATTGGCTTAGTGACCCAAACCAATAAAACCACAAATTTGACCCATTTTGCACTTGAACCAAACACCCCTTTAAAAATTCAAAGACCGACTTTGGAGTTGAATCAAATCTAATGAGCACTTAATTCATGAAAACAGTTTATAAACTAATCTTACTGAAGATAAATAAGCAAAATTAAACCACAATTAAGCACTAGAATAAGCTAAACCTAATAAGCTATTTTAACCAAACAAAGACAGATTTGCATGCTAAGAATTAAAAAAAACTAAACTAAGCTATATCTAAGACAATTAAGCACATAAATGACATAAAAAGCATAGATAAACAGTTATAAGCTAAAATAAGCAGTAAAAAGCAATTAAGCAGAATAATAAGCAATTACAAGCTAAATTGACAAAAATTAAGCTATAAGGGATAAAATGGAACTTACTTGATCCCTTGCTCTAAACAGGGATTAAAGGTGCTCAAATGAGCTTAATCTACAAGCTCAGCTTATACATAAGCTGTACAAATCCCATAAGCCCTTCCCGGATTGGCTTATCATCCAAATTAAGCTAGAATTCATACTCCTTAACCAATAACTTTTTGTAACTGAAAAACCAACTCAAATAAGCTCAGGAAAGCTTATTTGAGCTAATAGTACCCTTAAAAGAACAATGTAGCTTAAAATTAGCTTATTGACACCTTATTGAACAAAATTTGCATATGAGAAAAAGAAGACTTAAGCACAAACAGAATTTTATTAATATAAAAACGATTACAAAGCTTTAAAAAGTAAAATTACAATAAGCATAATAATAAGCTAAACTAATTAAGCTACTACTACTAAAAAGCTACTCTAAAACTACTCCTACTCTAGATAAATTTTTCTGTATGATTAAGCCCTTTATTTAAAGCCTTGAGGAGAAGGTTCTGGGTCTTCATACGCTCCTCCCTCCATTCATCCAAGCCCTTGATTTGAATCATCCTCTAATCTTGTAATTTGAGCCGTTAGATAGCTTCCACGTCTTTGTATCCAATCAAAAGCTTTGGGATCGCCAGCGTTTGATCCCCTTATTCAGACGTGTCAGAGAATCCTTCTAGAAACAAGGGGTGTGTGTGTGTAAAGAGGTAAGGATTTTACCCTGGTTTGTTGTGTGTAAAACTAGGAAGAGGGAAAATGGGTGAAAAGATATACAGTGATGTTATTTTGACTGTGTATAACATGTGTGTTGACTTGGGCTACGGGTTATGATCATAGAGTATTGGGCTTGGATTATGGGTTAGGGCTTTTGGTTTAATAGTTTAAGGATTTGGGCTTATGTTTTAATGTTAGACTTTAAGGCTTAGAAATTATCAATCTTGGGTTGACCTGGCCCAATAAAATGGGCCCGGGTTGGTTCATGGAAGATGGGTTCACCTTCGGCTTTGTTTTTTCACGCTCAATCTAATCCCGTGCTCGGCTTTGTCTGTTTTTGTCCTTATTTTGTCATTTTCTTGATATTCGGTACCTGCACATACACAAACACAAAAACAAGCATATACATTGCATTTTTCACACGTTTTTGGTTATTTGGGCTTGTGTTTCATGGTAAAAGGTATGTGTAAAATAGCACATACCAGCCAAGGCTCTTGGTAATGATCTCGACTAATTCCGGTTAGATTTTTATCCAACCATAGTCATGCTCATAGTCTAACATGCCACAACCGACAATGGTATACCAGGTTTACGTACCTCTCAAGTCAACCTTCATCCCTCCTTGGGTAGGTATACCCATTCACTCACGTCCTAAGCCACATCACGGCTACACAAAAGCGATAGAAGCGCTTACTACCATTCAAAAGCACATAGCACATAAATCACATAATTCATATAATTCGGCGGCGATAATCCCGCTAGAAAACATATATTGTCAGAAGACAAATTGAAAGCAATCAAGAAAACAATTGAGCATCATGGGCTCGTTGCTCGTTCGACGAAAATCAAAGATTCCGACGTTTTCACATGGCGACTAGCACAATCGGCTTGGTCCCAATACCTCGCGTAATATCCCTGATGAATCAAATCATCGAATCAAAATAATCACTCACATTCCTAATTTAATATTGTTCGACTTAAGGCGTTGGCTATGTTGGTTGTCCCTCCAGTAATGGGAACGGACGTCACCATTTTGCAAGAGTTTCTAATCAATTCGCCACTCTTTACGCCCTTGTGTCAACACGTCGCGGAGTAAGGGTCACTACACCTGACCGTGGGTCAAGTATCGTATAGTGTCTTATTCTAATCCTTGACGATTAAGGTATATTACAAACTACATTATCACTACTCTCTATTTTGGGGAAAGAAGTCTTCTTCTCGGCCATTAGTTGATACATCAAAGGCAACGCATATCTTATGTAGGAGAAGTCTTCTCCATTTCTCATTTTTCATCTTCGGGGCTAACCTTCTTAGCTTCCATCCACCTTAACGACATCATGTCCATCCTCGTCAAAACGTTCCTTTTTCATACGCTACACGCGTAAGTCATTTTCTCGGCATAAAAAAAATAAAAATAAAAATAAAAACATGATTGTTTTAAAAGAAAGAAAAGAAGATAGCATCATTCCATCTGCCATTCTTATTATTTAAAAAATGATTTTTTTTTGAAAAGAGGATTTATTTGACACCACAATGTCACTTTATGAAATTTTGAAAACACATTCTCCATTGTTTACACAAACAGTTTATACAACGAAATCAGTACAATTCGCGCAACGACATTTGTCCAACACACAAATTCGTTATTGCAATTCCACAGTTTTAAAATCATCAATTCATAAAACATTGTTTAATAAAATACGAAAATAACTATTCATGACAAATAAAATATTAAATGTCGACGTTCGTTCACATGAACTTATAAAATAATAATTATGACGTCGTATCCGCGATCGTCATACGTGTCGTAAAACTCGGGTTGTTACAATTAGACTCATTCGACCTATAATTACTTAGGTTACATTCAGACATTCGCGTGACGTTTCACTTATTTGATATTCGCTATCCGTTCATTCACTTGAGGTGAGTTCATAGCCCCATATTTTTACGATTACAATGATTTACAAATTTTAGGGTGAGAAACATGCATTGTTTTACAAATTGGACGCAAGTGTGCATTTTAACATGATTATGTGTTTGCCTAAGTAGCGATAACCCACTGAGCCCATTATCATGAACTGTCAATTACTGAGTAAGCGCGAATGGCACAATCACCACGTCGGTGATAAGATAAAACTATGAGGCAACAATAACCTCAATCCAATAAACCTAAATCTTTGAAATCCCTCCTGCTTACCAGTCCATTGGGAGGGATGGAGGGGAGCTAAGGGAAGACGATAGAAAGTATGAGGTTTCCGCCTACAGAAAGCGTTTCGAATCTATTTTCCAGAAACATAGGGCCCACTACCCAGAAAAAGTTTATTTTTTGTACCCAAGGTGAAATTACCATTTTACCCCTATTTATCAAAGCCGCTATTTTCCAAAATTTTATCGTTCCACTAAACTGAGTGTATCTCCTAAACTGTGCATCCGCAAAAGCTGAAACGACCGCTCAAATCTAAGTTTGTTCAATATCTAGAACTTACATTCTTACATATTTAGGTGTTTCTATGTAAATTTTTGGACTTATTGCACAATTAAATTTTGGTCTCAATTTTCGTCTAGTTTTGCCATTTCGGTGATAACTCATTCGCCAGGTGTCGATATGACTCCATCCGAATTCCTACATGTACCTAAGAGGTTTCCCTATCTCCTAGTCTAATTCCCAGGTCTTCATAGACCAAAATATTTTTAACACATAACCAACATAGACTAGCTAAATCTCAAATCAGTCCCCCATAGAAATTTGACAAATTTTTGTAGTTTTACGAAAATGAGCGTAATTTGAAATTTTATTAATGCTTTTGATTGTGAAAGAACAAACCAATTGGAGTGATAGCCCTAAGATCTTCTACAAATACCTAATTTTCTTTCAAAAAGTTATTACAATAATATGGGGTTATACTCCTTTTTGCCAACGGTATACCAGATTTGACTATTTTTAGAAAAACGACGATATCTCACTCATTCGGAAGAGTTAAAACTCTATCCAAAGAACCATATACACTTAAGACATATACCCAGATCCACATTGGATTTCCCAGGTGCCTTATGACAAAAAATAATTCACAATCAACTCCACAACCTGCTGGTTACAAACTGCCATAAAATCCATTTCAAAATCCAACCAAACACCATTTTTAATTCCTCCAAACGCCAATACAAAGCCATACCCAATGACTTAACACTCCTTCAAACACAAAAACTCTTAGATTTCCATAATCAAACCTTTCATGACTTACTAAGTAGAGGTCGATACGAGAGAATCGGAACACAACGCCAACTTTATTTGAAAGTTCCAAAAATAGCCGTTTCCAAACGACACGTCACGCGAAAATAAATTAATAGTCGTTTCCCAAAACAATGAGGGTTCATGGGATGACATATAAAAGCCACACTCCCATCAACTGGAAAATTTCAAAACATTAGGTTACGAAACAACATATGCGATTCAAAAGCAATGGGAAAATGTTCGAACTCGGAGTCGAACAATAAATCACCCAATGGGATCGGAAAAACTACGACGAATCAACATCACCAAAAGATGAAAAAGTATAGTCGCGAAAAGTTTTGAAGATAATCATATAACAACGATGTTTTCACATCATGTATCAAAATGATTTTATCATCTCGCATCGAAATGTTTAAAGAAATTAAACTCTTCGCAAGAAGCGAATATCAAGATATATATTTAATCGTACACCATAGAACGATTGCCGTATATAAATAATATATATATATATATATAAATAAATATATATATATAATATATTATATATAAATATATATATATATATATATAATATATATATAATATATATACGTATATAATTGTTACTTATATACCAAGTGCCACCCACTTGTTTAAGACAACAAATATACCGCAATAAGGCTTTTAAAGATCGGAAACAATGCGCTCGGCGATATCAGACAACGGTGAAAAACTCGTGAAATTTTTTCCAAAACAGATGTAGTCCAAGTTTTGTAAAACGACTTAGTTCGCTACAACTTGTGCTCTGGTACCACTCTGTAACACCCCCCAAAATACGATACGCAGCGGAATACAACATTTGGGGAGGCTACTTCATAATACATGCACAAAGTTCCCCCAAAAACCGTTCAAAATACATAATGAAACATACCAATTTCATTTATTATAAAGATCAGAGTTACATAGGTCCCAATACCAACGTAGATTTTATTTCTAAAAGTCACAACACGACTTGATTTCTAAAACATTAATTTAGTTTATGAAACTACTTCACCGAGACACCGTCCTTGATAACCGCGTTCCAGCCCGTCCAGCCATCAACAATAATTAACCTGAGATACATGCTTAAAAACGTCAATATAACTTGAGGTGAATTTCATAGAGTTTTACATCACAAACAGTTAGAACGCATATTGGTCAACCAAAACATATAACATTGCTCGTAAGCAATTTATATATGAATAATGTATTCCAACTCATGACCCGTGTACCGACACTAAACACTTTCATCCCTTGGACAAATAATGTCCGAGAAGTATGCCCTTTCTCCCATACTAGCTACAAAATGTCCGTTACAAGGTGCTCACTTATCAATCAATGATTCATACCCCGGACAAGGTTGTCAAACCCAATAGATCTATTTAATGCATTAGCGTTCACCATCAACAAGGCAATTATCGGTCACACAGTAAAAGGCATATACTCAATAGCACATGGAATCATATTTAGTATCAAAACATATTGCGTTCTCATTTTCAAACAATCAGTAATCCCCTCGACAGGGTTAAAAAAAACATTTAAAACACTTAAAAGCCTATAACTCACCTTGATCTAAGCCGAAGATCAAATAACCAAAACAATCCAAAGTCGTCTCGACAACGAACTCAAATTTCGACCTATAATTAATGTCGCCCGATTACTTTACAATAAAGTACGATCGAATAGTGCGTGCATCGCAACTATTGAAATAGTATAAATATACATAACACATGAAATGAGAAATACCACTTGCCGCGTCCTAGTCCTAACTCCACCAAATTGAGTTACGATCTTTTATGTAGTTGAAATAAGGTAGAAAAATGTATTAAAAAGTAGTATAAGTATAAATGGTCTTTTATTCATAATTATACAACATCGTTAAAATTAATCGAAAACTTCTATTTAGAAACTCTATTTTTAGAAAGTTACTATTTTCGGAAAGTTACCATTTTTAGTAAGTCTCGTCTTCTATTTTTATTTATAATAATCTTTAGTTATCTCGTCGAACCTTCGACATTTTTTTTATTTTTTTCATTTGAAAATTAATTACTCCATACCGAAATTATCCCGTATATTACAAAAGTTTCTATTTTTAGAATCTCATTCGTTCGTAACAATCGTTAAGTTTAAATTATTATACTCGTAATAATAATAGCGTTTAATTATTTTTATAACATCTGACAAATTTAGTATTAATTCGTTGAATTTCAAAAGTCAACGTTAGACTTTGTTTGACTTTGACTTATTATACACATTATATATATATGTTACTAAATCTAACCCGCTCCAAACGACCCGTTATATCACATTTTCACGACTCGAAATCAAAAGAGATTTTATGTAAAACGACATTTTGGACAACTTTTTAGTTTTGGTCGAGACCCGAAACTCGACAGAAAATGACCAAAATGCCCTGCAAGTTTCTGCAGGAACTTTGACATTTTTAATAAAAACACAGACTTTGACCTTGGGTTTTGACCCGTTATTTCTCGATTTTAAAACTAGCGAGCCTCGCGGCAAAGTAAAACATCATTCTGAGCAACTTTCGTGATTCATCGGAAGGCCGAAACGGACTCAAAAGTGCTCAAAACAAGCGTTTAAATTTCTGACAGCAACTATATAATTCACAATAGCTGTTGGAAAGACTTTTAAGTTTTCAAATCTTGTTTTCGCCGTAACTTCTTCGTTATTAGGAGTTACGGGATGTTCGAATTACCGAAACGTACATTAGGAAGAACTCTATCATATTTCCACATCAAAAATCAGTTTTTATAAAATCTCGAACCTCGAAATCTGAGCCAAACTTTCTGCTCGAATTTCGTATGTTACAAAATGCGCCAAAAACTATTTTTGACCAAAAAACTCATTCACGGCACATCTAAAATGGCCTATAACTCACATTTAACTCACTCAATCAATTTATAACATCAACTAACTAGACGACGCAAGATCTTATAGATTTCATCACATGCAACGAACAAAATCAATTCAAATGAACGAAACAAACGAAACAAAATATAAAAGAATGCTCACAATGCTATAATAAGCAAAATCAATAATCGAAATCGTCTCCTTTGTCTTAGCCGAGACTCGAACCGAACCCAACAACCAAAACCGAACATTTTTCCAACTAACCAAGCTTTCAAAAGTGATTATCTAGTTACTTTACACAACCCTTTTTAACCAAATCTCCCCAATCCTACCCGAAACCCAACTTCTTCAAAACTCAATGCATGTGGGATTTTATTACATGGAAACGTAGGCCTTAATGAGAGGATTAATATTTTGTAGGTTGATTATAATGCATGTCGAAAATCAAAAGGTTTTGTATATGTGTGTGTGTGTGTGCACCGGCGGTGGAGGAAAGAAAAGAACAAGGAAGAATTTTTTTTGTTTAAATGAAATGGAAGTATAGGATTTCCATTTATATAGTGGGATAGTTTGAGGTTTTGACAAATCTAGTCCCTCTCTCCTTTTAGTCCTTATATAGTTAGTACAAAAGCGTTTATTTCGTTATACATAACCGACAACAAACTCGGGTCGCACACATTCACAATTATTATTATTTTTATTCCGTCACACTTTTATTAGTTTAAAACATTTAATAAAATATTAACTCACGTCAAAATAAAGGTTTTACTCGGTTTTGGCTAACTCGGCACGAGGACGATAAAATACAAATTATCATCATAAAAATAATAACGAAGCGCGTCGAAATTTCTACGATACTCGAAACGCTTAACGGTTGCGCGGTCAAACGTTGACTCGCAAAACGATCACAAATGAAAATTTCAAATTTCCGTTCGTAATAAAATACGAAAATAGTTATTCTCGACAAATAAATTTTTAAATGTCAACGTCCGTTCACACGAATTTATAAAATAATAATTATGACGTCGGACTCGCGATCGTCATACGCGTCGTGAAACTCGGGTTGTTACAGTTTCCACCCACCTTAAGGGAGCGTCGTCCCGGTTCTCGTCCTTTCTTACTCATCTTACTTTCGCTTGTAATGATACGGTGATGGTTGACGACTTAGTTTCAAAGATAGCATGTTCTAGTTCATACCTTAGTATAATATACTTATACTATTTAAGTAAAGATAGACAAGTAATATAAGAAGACTTAGATAATAGATATTTAGAAATATATTTTGATAAATCCATTCGGTAACCTTAGTTACCTTAATTATTTTTATAGATTATAAAAAATGAGACGTTTATTTATGCAAAACGACTTGAAGAAGTTTTATATTTTATAATTATAAAATTTTTTTCTAAGTCCTTTTAGCAAACTTATTTAAATAATATATTTTATTATTTTGATGCATAAACTAGGTTTTTTTTAGTGCAAAAATCTAAGTATAGGTTTTTTTACGAAATTTCGACATGTACCGTTGTTTTTACAATGTTTTTCAAGTTTCATACCTCAATTTTCAAAATACTTTTCCTTATTTTACCATTTTCCGACAAAATGCCAAAAGTCTTTATCTCGCCAAGTTATCTCAAAAAAACATTTTCCTCCGATCGATACTCAAATGACTTACATATAATTATCTAAGCATGTTCCATTTTTCAAAAGTTCGTTAAAACACGTAAAACGACTAGTTAACGCTTATTGGGCCTTAAGGCCCAAAAAGGTCCAAAACACATTTATTAAGTTCTAAGATCCGATTTAGGTCCAATAACATACTTACTAGTAATTATAAGTTCGAGATGTAAACCATAACGTAAGCCAAGACTCACAGACCAAAACCAAGCCTCGGTTTAGCTTGCCTTATTGGGTCGTGACCCATTAACCCCAAAATAAGCTATCCGTAGATTATTTTCAAACCGTTAAGCTACGTTAGGCCTTAAATATTATGATAAGTTATAACTAAAAGCCACAAAAATAAGCCGAACCACAATAAGGTCCACAATAAGCCTCGGCTTATTGGGCCTTATTGGGTCGCAAGCCTTATAAGCTCAAAATAAGTTTGCCAAGCTTTTTAATAAGCTACATAGTTTATTTAGATATCAAAATAAGTTGCCAAATAAGCTCACAAAAATAAGATACCATAAGTAAATAACCAAAACCATGTTTCCTTATACCCTTTATCAACCGAAATTCAATAAGTATTCAAATAAGCGAATAAGCTTATCCTTTAAGCTAGAAAATAAATAAGCTACTTAGCATATAAATGTTTTTCAACCATCACAACCACGACATAAAAATAATAAACCCTTGTTCCTTTTATTTCTTGTTCGAACCAAAACAAACACCTCTTTATTTACTTTCAAAAATTTAAGCTTACGATTTATAGAAAACGCACCGTACAACATTCATCTATGCATCAATACACACCTAAAAGTACAAGTTATATTAAGTTTTGAGAACTTACAAGAATAGGTTTTGAAGACAAGATCGACACGAAACCGGACAACCCAAACGTTGTTTAAATGATAACCCGACTACTAGAATCAACCCAATACTCCTAAATCTTCAAGTTCTTGATCAAAGTAAAATTTTAAGAGTTTGTGTGTGTGTGAGAATCGGACGAGCCAAAACACAAGGAAGAAGTGTGTGTGAGTTTTCAAACATGAAATGTGTGTATTATGAGCCATGACAAAATAATATAGTACCAAACATGGACCACCAAGGAACCAAAGAGCTAAAAATTAGCCATCCTTGTACCCTCTTGGTTTCGACCGGGTATGGGTATCCAAAAGGGATCGGGATGCTTTGTCTTGTGTCGGTTTTTCCTTAAGACTCATCGTTCTCTATTTTAAAATGTTACCTGAAGTTTCCTAGTATTTTTAATGAACTCAAAAATAATTTTCCATGAATCTAGATTATTTACATGACATATTTCACAGTCAAATTTCCTTAGACTCACTATGAACATTAACGGGCGTGTCGGGACTCGTTATTAGGCATTTCAAGCTATTTACGGGACAAACCTCCTAAAACATGATCAATCATAAATAAAATCCTCAAAAAAGGATCAACACAAGCGACAAACAATAAGATAACCAAGATCAACATAGATTCACCACCGTCAACACGGTAATTGTTCTAACGGGAATGACAAAAGTCAAAGGACCAAATTAGAACATATAGATTCCTGAAAAGTGCAAGGGTTACATTCTACCCTTTTAAAAAGAATTTCGTCCCGAAATTCAACTAGTGCTAGAGCTAAAAAGATGCGGGTACTTGAGTTTCATTTGATCTTTACGCTCCCAAGTGAACTCAGGTCCTCGTTTCGAATTCCATCGAACCTTGACGATGGCAATTCTACTTTGCTTAAGTTTCTTGAACTCTCTCTCTAAGATTTCCATAAGTTCTTCTACAAAGTTCAACTTAGCATCAACTTGAATCTCATCCAAAGGTATCTATAGTGTTGGGTTAGCCAAACACTTCTTAAGATTCGACACGTGGAACGTGTCATGAACACCATTAAGCTCTTCAGGTAGTCTAAGTCTATAGGCTACTGGACCGATCCTCTCAGTGATCTCAAATAGTCCAACGAACCTAGGTGCTAATTTCCCTTACTTCCCAAAGCATACCACACCTTTCCAAGGCGACACTTTGAGCAAGACATACTCACCCACACTGAACTCTAAGGGTTTTCTCCTTTTGTCTGCAAAGCTTTTTTGACGATCACGCGCAGCTTTAAGCCTATCCTTGATCTGCGAGATCTTCTTAGTAGTTTCTTGTACTAGCTCAGGCCCTATCGGTTGTCCTTCTCCAACTTCGTCCTACAAGATCAGTGAGCGGCACTTCCTACCGTACAAGGCTTCGAACGGTGCACACCTCATACTAGAATGATAACTATTGTTATATGAGAACTCTACCAATAGAAGATGAACGTCTCAACTTCCCTCGAAGTCAAGGACGCATGCTATGAGCATGTATTTTAAGGTCTGGATAGTACGCTCACTCTGACCGTCGGTCTAAGGGTGGTAAGCCGTACTCATGTCTAACCGGGTTCCTAGTGCCTCTTGCATTGATTGCCAAAACCTTGATGTGAAATGACTATCACTATCAAATATGATTGAGATCGGCACACCGTGCCTAGCAACAATCTCATTGAGATAGAGTCTAGCTAACCTATCCATCTTATAGTCCTCACGCATAGGCAAAAAATGAGCAGATTTAGTTAACCGGTCCACAATGACCCAGATTGCTTCATGCCCACTACTAGTCCTTGGTAGCTTCGTAACAAAGTCCATTGCTATTCTTTCCTATTTCCATTCTGGGATCTCAAGCAGCAAGCCAGATGGCCTCTGATGTTCAGCCTTTATCTTCAAACAAGTCAAACATCTGCTAACATAAAAGGCTATATCCTTCTTCATTCCCGACCACCAATACATATCTCTAAGATCATAGTACATTTTGTCTGCTCCTGGATGTACAGAGTACTTTGACTTATGGGCCTCGTCCATTATTAAGGTCCTCACATCACCCTTCAAAGGAACCCATATTCGATCCAGGTAATACAATGCTCTATCACTCCTATGTCCTATCAGTTCATCTAGCCCTCGTTGCATTTCTGCCGGCTCATCAGAAGCCTCCGTCTGAGCCACTAGTATCTTATCCTTGATACTCGACTAAAGGGTCATGTTCATAGCTCGAATTCTCTTAGGTTTCATCCTCTCCTTCCTACTTAGTGCATCAGCTACCATATTCGCCTTACCAGGATGGTAGCGCATTTTGCAGTCATAGTCACTAAACAACTCTATTCAGCGATGTCGATGCATGTTTAGTTCCTTCTGATTAAAGATATGTTGGGCTCTTATGATCGGTATATATGACGCTCTTCGTCCCGTACAAGTAGTGTCTCCGGATCTTGAGAGATAAAAATCCGCACCCAGTTCCAAATCATGGGTGGTGTAATTCTTCTCATAGATTTTTAACTGCCTAGATGCATATGTTATCACCTTACCTCTTTGCATCAACACACAACCTAATCCTAGGCCTGATGCATCACAGTATACCACAAAGTCCTCCGGTCCATCGGGGAGAGCTAGTACAGGCGCGTTACACAACTTATCCTTCAAAGTTTGAAATGCCAACTCCTGCTCCTCACCCCAATCAAATGTCTTACACTTCTGAGTCAAGATGGTAAGTGACTTAGCAATCTTAGAGAAATTCTCAATGAATCGACGGTAGTACCATGCTAAGCCTATAAATGAATGAACTTCGGACGGAGTTCTTGGGGCTTCCCAATTCTTAACTGCCTCAATCTAGCTAGGGTCTACGTGAATACCATCGTCATTAATCACATGTCCAAGAAATTGTACTTCTCGCAACTAGAATTCACACTTGGAAAACTTCGCATGCAGTTTCTATTTCTTGAGTAGTTCCAAGAATAATCCTAAGTGCAATTCATGCTCTTCCCTAGTCTTAGAGTAGATCAAGATATCGTCTATGAACACTATCATAAACTTGTCTAGATAAGGTCTACATACTCAGTTCATCAAAACCATAAATACCGTTGGTGTGTTAGTCAGACCAAAGGGCATTACTGTGAACTCAAAATGTCCATAACGAGTTCTAAATGCAGTCTTTGGAATGTCATCCTCGTGCACTCTCAGCTGGTGGTATCTGGATCGAAGGTCTATCTTAGAAAAGTATTGTGATCTTTGCAGTTGATCGAACAGGTCATCTATTCTTGAAAGGGGGATATTGGTTCTTGATGGTCAACTTGTTCAACTCCCTATAGTCAATACACATTCTAAAGGAACCATCCTTCTTTTTGACAAATAATACCGGTGCTCCCCAAGGCGATGAGCTCAATCGAATGAAACCTTTGTCCTGAAGTTCTCTGAGTTGACCTGACAACTCCTCCATTTCAGAAGGTGCCTATCGATAGGGAGATTTTGCGACCGATATTGCTTTAGGGATTAACTCGATACGAAATTTGATTTCTCGAGTACGTGGTAATCCTGATAGGTCATCCGAAAATACTTCAGGAAAGTTTCTAACCACAACAATCTCTTCCTGTTTTTGCTCTTTGGCTTTTGCACTCATGAGATGCCTCACCTTCTCTTCCAGGCTTTCTCCTATGACTCTAAGCACTTTGCCCTTTTGTAGTGGAATTCTAACTACTTTCTCATGGCAAACGATCTCAGCCTTGTGTTTGGATAACCAATCCATGCCTATGATCATGTCAAAACTCCCATGTCCGAATGGTATCAAGTTGATGTCAAAGACATGACCTTCTATCTCTAGTTTGCAACCTCGAATGACTTTGGTTATATCTACTAGTTGACCACTAACTATTTCAATCTCATAACTGAAACCTAAGTTATTGGGCTCTATGTCTAACAAAGGTATGAAAGTAGTGAAAACAAAGCTATAATCGGCACCAGAATCGAATAGAGTCATAGCATAGTGATTGTTTAAAGTGAACGTACCCGTCATGATGTTTGGGTCCTGGCGAGCCTCCTCTGCTCCCAGCATAAATACCCTTCCACGTGCCTGGTTGCCGTTGTTCCCACAATCTTGTCCTCCATTATTAGCCACAGCTTGGTTTGGACGGTTTCCCTCTGGCCTCTGTGCTTGGTTCAGTCTAGGACATGCTGCCTTGAAATGATCAGTACCACCGCATTCGAAACTGGGCCTGTGGCTCCTTTATTTTTCTAGCCGAGAAAATACGGAAATAAGAAAGAAACTATTTAAATGGACTAAGTATATGATTTTTTTCTCTTTGTTATATGTTTTACGCATTATTTACAGCTATAAAAAGTTTCAATACCATGTGCCATTATTACTCATGACTGAGTCATTAGTTTGACAATTTATTTGGCCAAAATATATGGCATTCCCAGTAATTTCGGATCCAAATTTCAATTATTACATTAATAAAAACGAGTGTGCACAATGCAGCGTTCGAAATCAATATGTCACTATATGTTTAAATCATTTGGCTGTTTCTAGAGAATAATTAGAGGTAAATTACGGCATTCCAAAACTTGAATGCTCTGAAACTAATATTGGTTGGTGTAATTAAGCTTTGAAACTACTATTATGACATGCATTTAGGATCCTAATCCTATATGTTTACCCACACTATCTTGTATTAACTGTTGTATATATCCGCCAGGATGTGTTTTTTGTGGTTGTTTAATCAGTATCAGGTACTCCAGAAGGATGACCATGACATGGATGAAGTCCACGGTGTTAATAATGTAAGAAGAAAGAAGAGGCATTTCTTTTCTTTCTTTCCATGCTTTGAATTTACTAAAGTGAGTATCCAGTTTCCCTAGCTTGTTACTTGTGCGTTTGTACAAAGAATCAAATTCTTGTTTCATGTATCGTACGTGTTTTATGGACTTGTATATATAGCAGTGTAGCATAATCATATGAAACAAAGTACTCCATCAGTTCACTAAAAAATGTGTACCTTTCTATTTATGTTCGTCATTAAATAAATAATTGTTAAGTATGGCTAATTTTCTTATTTTACCATTTTAATTTCATTAAGAGCAATGCTAGACTCGCTATTTTTACAAACAAATATACACACCCACATGTGACATGCGAGATGTACCAATTAGATTGCATGAAGTTTTCTCTTTCATAATTTTTACTCTTCATAATCAAGTGACACCTATTTATCTGGATATTTTTTTTGTAAAAATAGTGTGAGTCTATCATTTCTCTTTCATTAATTACTCACTTTTAAGAGCATCCACTATGATGATTTATAAATAGGTCTAAACTATTTTGAAGAGGTTTATGAATTTGTAAACCATAATGACAAAGCATTGTGAATCCTAGATGGATTGAAAGAGTCTAAAATCTTAAAGAGGTTTAAACTATAATATAATTTTTTTTATTTCTCTTTTTGTAAACGTAAGTTGTGTTTTTTTTGTGGTAAAAGAGATTACCGCGGTAAAATATATTACTTACAAAAATTTAAATACAATAGAATGTGGCTGAAGTACCACATTAACCTTAAGCAGTGCTTGAACAACCATAATACGAATACATCTGGATAAATACACTAACTAGAACACCAATAGGAAAGAATCACTTGAAAGAACAAGAGTCACCACACCAAGCCGACAACCGCTCACTAGGAGTATAATAAGCCATTTAAGACTCCCTCTTTAAAAACCTCCCAAGAAAAACCTAAAGGGAAAAACCCTAGAGAAGGAAAAAATAGTACCACCCTCAGATGATACTCCACACTATGACTATAGCCAACGAACCTCTTACAACCAATGTAAGTTGTGTTTTATGACATGAAAAACTTTATGAATAAGTTTATCCGTAGTAGAAATAGATCTATAACATGCAAAAGTTTATAACTTAATGATGTATTAATTGTATAAACCTTTTAAGATGTTTATCATAGTGAATACCCTAATTTCTATTAACTATGAGGTTTAAAATGACTTTTTAGCAATCAAAATAATCATTAATTAGGCCTATCACTATTTGTCCATTTTTTGCCGACACTTTTTTTGGGACGGAGAGAATATGTCTAAAGACATTAGTTTTGCCGATTGTTGGTTTCAGCGAAAACATTAATGACAAGTACAACACTATGCTTATGAGCATTCGTATTAAGAGCATCTCAAATGCATCAAGTCTTCAAAGACTTGACGCAATTATTTCATTTAAAGCATAACATATAAAAGAAAGAAAGCTTTTGAGAAAGACTTGAGCTTTATCAAGTTTTTGCAAAAATCTTTTTGAAA
>BQNB010137126.1:0-10890 GCA_026074375.1 Tanacetum coccineum
CCATAATTAGTTTAAAATCCTTTCCTAAAGAGATGATATGGTGAGAATAAGGTCCACATTAAGGTTCTAATTTCGCATGGTTTAGAGGTTATCCTTTTTATTTCATCCGAAACAACTTAACTACTAGTCCAGAGACGGAGGCTTTATTTAGATAACCCCGGAGTTGAAATTTGGCTTTATTTATTTATTATTATTATTGCTACATTATTAAACCTCCTGATCCTTTAAACAACTGCCTCATCGGTATGCGAGCCGACCATGGTCCAAGAGTCTTATTTTGACCAGGAGATCCTCGACCTTTTTTAAAACTGTCACATCGGTATGCGAGCCGACCATGATCCAGTAAACTTTTATCAGTCTTGGATTTATTATTCTTATTTTTACCTCCACCCTTTAAACGACTGTCACATCGGTATGCGAGCCGACCATGATCCAAAAGTCTTATTTTGGCTTCGGTTTATTACATTATTATTATTAGCCAAATTTCAAGTCATGTGGTCTTTTAACTACCTAGACAACGGTAGCGAGTTATCAGGAATCGATAGCCTATTTCCCCACAACACTGACAAAACCTCGATGTGTACCTTACTTTCACCAGAAGGAATCTCTACGAAGTGATTTAAACTAAGAATCGCAAAAACCAAAGAAACTTTATTTATTTCACAATAATATATAATGTTTATTAAGCTGGTGAGAGCAAAAAATCACAATTAACCTCTATGAGCTCTAAAGAGATCCAACTACTCCATGCTTAGCATCTAACTTATATTCAACTCTATCATTTTTCGTTCTTCGTAAATTTAAAATATTAAATAAAAAGATTCGCGAATGCTTAGTCAAATAAAATCAAGCTTTGCATATTTAAAGTCTATTATGGAAACTTGCAAACTCTTGGCTCTTTTAAGCTAGAATTCGCGTTATAAAGCTCCTTGTATAAAAGACTAGCAAAAGCTTAAATTTATAAAGGTTACGGGGCAAGCTAGAGCGCAACATGCTCGATCAAGTCAAAATTTATTCTTAAAAAGACAAAAATTCGTGTCAAAACACTTATTTTATTTTTGATTTTTTTTATTTTGGCCTAAAATCACATATTTTTGGTATTTTTGGTGGTAAAACGGGGTTACGTGAAGACAAGGAAAATGCAAGTAAAATCAAATCGAAAGATCCCCCATACTATAACTAAACATTATCCTCAATGTGAGACTGCCACCCCCATACTAAAACCAATGCATAATCCTAATAAAAAGGGTCTCTACGTAAATCTAAATCCGTTTATTAATTATGCTAATAGATAAATGTTAATCAATAAGATCTAGGATATCGAATTCCCATATATAAGCATGCTAAGGATAGAAGCTCGAGTGAACGATGGACAAAACCACGAGCACGAGAGTCTTCACAATCCGGGCAATCCTGGACATAAAACACAAGCTACGAAACACGAGAAAGGAAGAGGAGAGCCTTCTCACGTCACAATTATTCATAACTATTACACTAATATACTACTACTAGGGATAAGCATGGGTTACCACCCACAAAGCGCTTGTTTTTGTTAACCGAGTCACGAGCCTGACTCGACCCCGAATTTAGTGGTCCATAGGGAAAGTTTGGATTTCTAAGACAACCATAGGTGGTATGTCCCATCCAAAATAGTGTTTAAGTCTATGATCGTTCACCTTGAAGTTTGGTTTGTCGGTTTGAGATAACTCGACGGTTCCATAAGGGAAAACTTGAGTAACGGTGAACGGTCCGGTCCAACGGGTTTTGAGCTTGCCTGAGAAAATATTTAATCGATAATTGAAGAGAAGAACTCGATCACCAACGTTGAAAACGCGGTTCTTAATCTTGGAGTCATGAATCTTCTTCGTTTTCTCTTTGTAGATTAAAGAATTCTCGTAGGCTTGATCCCGGAGTTAATTTATTTCATTCATTTGAACTTTTCGGTGTTCACCCGCGGACTTAAGATCAAAATTACAATGTTTTAAGGCACAATAGGCCTTGTGTTCAAGTTCGATAGGAAGATGACAAGTCTTTCCGTACACAAGCTTATAAGGAGTGCACCCAATGGGTGTCTTGAATGCGGTACGGAAAGCCCATAAAGCATCATCTAACTTATCGGACCATGAAGCTCGATTTTCGCCTATGGTCCTTTCTAAGATACATTTCAAACTACTATTTGAAACCTCCACTTGTCTACTAGTTTGTGGATGTTACGCGGTAGAAAGACGGTGGGTAACTCCATACCTAAGCATGACCTTCGCGAATTGGTCATTGCAAAAATGAGTACCGCGATCACTAATTATAGCACGAGGAGTTCCAAATCGGGCAAAGAGAGATTTTAAATTTTTTACGATGACTCAGGCATCATTAGTGGGGAGCGCTTTTGCTTTAACCCATTTGGACAAGTAGTCAACGGCCACGAGAATGTACTTGTTCCCTCGTGAAGACGGGAACAGACCCATAAAGTAGATGCCACATACGTCAAAGATCTCGCATACTTGAATTGCATTTTGAGGAATTTCGTCCTTTTACGAGATTATGCCTTGATGTTAACATGAGTCACATGACTTCACCATGTCGTGGGCATCGCGATAAATCGTCGGCCAAAAGAAACTGGCATCAAAGACTTTCTTAGCGGTGTAGTTCGCACCATGATGTCCCCCGGTGGGTCCATTATGGCAAGCCGTGAGGATATCAATGGCTTCTTGGCCATAGACACATCATCTAATCACGTGATCTGTACAAATCCTAAACAAGTAAGGGTCGTCCAAATAATGCTTAACGTCCTTAAAGAATTTTTTCTTTTGTTGGGACGACATTCCTTTTACTACAAAATTTCCCGCATGGTAATTTGCAATGTCGGCAAACCACGGGGTACTAGAATCACCATGAAAAGTTATCATTCTGAGGGTCTCGAGAGGAAATGTTTCATTAATTTCCTTTTTCTCGAGATCACCTTGATGAGGATTTTCTAATCTAGATAAATGGTCGGCCGCGAGATTCTCCGCTCCTTTTTTATCACGAATAATGAGATCAAATTCTTAGAGTATGAGAACTACCGAGCAATCTCGGCTTAGCATCTTGCTTAGCAAGAAGATATTTGAGAGCCGAGTGGTCCGTATACACTATGGTCTTTGATAAGACTAAGTAAGGCCAGAATTTCTCGAAAGCATACACCACGGCTAATAATTCTTTTTCCGTAGTAGTGTAATGTGCTTGAGCATCCGTCATGGTCTTACTTGCATAGTGTATAGGCTGAAAATGTTTGGTCTTTCGTTGCCCCAAGACTGCACCTACCGCATAATCACTAGCGTCGCACATAATTTCAAATGGTAGGTCCCAATCGGGGGCAACTAAAATCGGGGCTTCGGTTAACTTCTTCTTAAGTATATTAAACGCTTCAATACATTCTTTCAAGAAAATAAACAGGGTTTCTTTTTCTAGTATGATGGGTCATATCAAATATCGCTAGGGCGATTGAGAATCTTAGATTCAATCGATGATAGAACCCGGCGTGACCTAAAAAACTTTAGACACCTTTGACGGAAGTCGGATGAGGGAGTTTAGCTATAACATCAACTTTGGCTCTGTCGACCTCAATCCCGGATTAAGAAATTTTGTGGCCGAGGACAATGCCCTCTTTAACTATAAAATGGCACTTCTCCCAATTTAGAACTAAGTTGGTGTCTTCGCACCGTTTTAGCATTTTGTCTAAATGGGAAAGGCAAGATGAGAAAGAATCCTTGAAGACCGAGAAATCTTCATAAAAGGCCTCCATTGTTTCCTGATCATGTCATGGAAATCGCCATCATGCACTTTGAACGTGCCAGGAGATTACTAAGCCGAAAGGCATGCGGTCGGTAGGCAAAACATACATTAAGGGCAGAAGTAAAAGTGGTCTTCTCTTGGTCTTGCGGGTCAATAGGAATTTGAAAATATCCGTAAAATCCATCTAAAAAGCAATAGTATTCATTCCCTGCTAAACGTTCAAGCATTTGGTCCATGAAAGGCAACGGGAAATGATCTTTACGAGTGGCATCATTAAGCTTACGGTAATCAATACAAACGCGCCATCCCGTAACTAACCTAGGAATTAACTCATTATCTTCGTTTTCAACTACGGTCATGCCACCCTTTTTAGGCACACAATGAACGGGGCTCACCTACGGGACTATCGGAGATAGGGTAAATCAATCCGGCATCAAGGAGTTTGTTACTTTCCTTTTGATATCTCATGAATTTTTGGATTCTACCCTTCTTTGAGTTTTAACCGCCGTTAAAGTCATCCTCCATTAAGATACTCGTGAGTCCTAAAAACGAGGGTCGTTGCCATTATTGTCAGAAATTTCCATGCGATGGCCCCCCCCCCCTAATTTATTAGTATTTTCCAAAAACGCGTATTCAAGATCAGACGGTAAATCCTTGAGCTCAAGCTCCGGAGGATCATCAATAGAAGATTTTATCGTTTTAAGTTCTTTAAAATTAAGTTCTTTCGGAGGGAGAGGAGATGATGGATCATCATTTAATAACTTCTCAAGTAGAAGAATGTCTCCCTCCAGAAAAGTCAGCATCATCAATTCCCGGTGGAATTGAATCATTTGAAAGACAACCTTCGATCTCTTCCAAAATGAAATCACCTCCCTCAAAAGGAGTGAGAGAGGGGGAAGAAGTCATAATGATAGGATCTAAAGACAGAGTGGGATTGCTACTCTTAGAACTATCCTAAAATCCGAGCACCTCTTGAGCATACTCCTCACATGTTACGTCTATGACATCGATTCGATTAACCAATTCATCATCATATTTATAGGCGTATCTCGAAGTGTGCCCGACTTTAAATGTAATGGCCTCATAATTGACTTGAAGAGTTAACTCTTCACCATGTATATCGATTAAAGCTCATGCCGTCTTCAAGAAAGGCCTCTTGAGAATGAGGGGAACCCGAGGATCGACATCGTAATCAACTACAATAAAGTCAACCGGAAAATGAAACTTTCCTACTTTTACAAATACATCTTCGGTAACACCAACCGGATAAGCAACCGATCGGTTTGCGAGCTCAAGAGTCATGCGAGTCAGGGTAAGTTCCGAAAGCGAAAGCTTCTTCTATATGGAAATAGGCATTAGATTGATGCTAGCGCCAAGATCGGCCAAGGCTAAGCACTCAACTAGCTCCGGAAAATCACAAGGAATGAGAAACTTGCCGGGGTCTCCAAGTTATTCGGGCAACTTTTTTAGGAGCACCGCCTAGCAATTCTCATTTAATGGAGTACTTGCTAATTCGAATAATTTTTCTTTATTACTTAGAAGACTCTTAAACGTAGAATCAAACTTCGGCATATGAAGAAGAGCATCCGCGAAGCTAATATCGAAGTGTAATCTTTGAAAGATTTGAAGAAATTTAAACATTTTATTATTAGATTTTTCACGGAGCTTTTGGTCGTTAAGCCTTGAAGGATAAGGCATCGAAGGTTTAGGATTAGGCTTCGGAGCAACTTCGGGCTTCAGAATAGGAACTTGGACAACTGGAGGTTGGATGATGTGTGCTAAAACACACATCGTTTATACCCCGTTAAACATTATTAATCGGACTAAAAATGCTAAAATATGGATAATTATCTTGCAAATATGTTTGTTTGGTATTTTTATGTCTTGCATGTAAAAATGATTGAAAACGGAGCAAAACGGGTATTTACGGGTTCGTCGCGATCAAGAGTGCTTATTATTCAAAATCAAGACAAAGTCATGAAAAGTCTCCGAGCATACCATTGGAAAGAGCACGAAAAAACGAGTCCATCGGTGCCCTCGAATTTTATTGGGCCAGCCCGTAACCCATTTTTTGGGCCAGGCCAGCCCACTATTGCATGAGCCCAATAAATAAGTCCAAAAGCCCAAATTCAAATCTGTTATAAAAATAGGAGTGAAGTCATCATGACATCATTGTCATGTGAACTGAAATTAAATAGGGAAAGGTCACGTGACCTCGCACTATTATGAATTTGGCAAATGAAGTTGAGACGCGTGGCATGCAAGGTTATATCACATTTCAATTTCTCATACAAATGATCCAACAGTCAAGTTAACAGCGCAAGTATTAAGCTAAAAAAGAATAACATGTGTAGCAAGCACACCGGTTGGATCAATTCTTAAAAGTTGGTGATCCGAAGTACGAGAATAATAGCCAATGATTGGCTAGTTATTGTGGCGGTGGACTTTGAAACATTGGCAAATCTTACCCCTCTCTCACCATATTTAACCACTCGCTACCCCTCATTTTGAGGGGGAGTCTTTTAGTTTTCTTGTTTTTAGTTTTTAAGTTTTAGCTTATTTTAGTTTTGTAGTAGCTTATTTCAGTTTTTCTGCTTATTGTACTCAGCTTATTTCGCAAGCTTATTAAGATGATGTAATAAAAATGGTTTAATGCTTATTGAAGTTCTCGGTTTGATTATTTCTTGCTTATTAGTTCATTAATCCTTGTTTTCGTGTTAGCTTATTCTATAAGCTGAATTCTCGTGCTTATTTCCGCAGCTTATTATTATCAAAAGTTCTTAAAAGCTTAGATAATGACTCCTATAAGCTCTCAAAGCTAATTCGATTCATTGTCAATTGTTTTAAGCACTTTTTGAAATAATAAGCTATAATAAGCTTGAGTATAGTTTATTTCTGTGCTTATATCATTTTTGTTTGATTAATAGCTCATATTTTTTTGTTAAGATAAGCTTTTAAACAGCTTATTTGGATTTAAGTGAGCTAATGTTACTAGATCAAACTTTTTTGAGCTTATTTGCTTATTTGATTGGTCATTTGATTCGTTTATGTGCTTATTGCTTACTCAAAGTCCTTGTTGCTGTTTTACGTGGCTTATTGATTAGATTTGAGCTTATCTAGTTTGGTAATTTGCTTGTTTAGTCATTTAAGTTGTAGATCTCGAATTAGCTTCGCTTATTATTAAGGTTTGGATTTTTAAGGAACTTATTTCGTTGTTCTCGTGATAGTAGCTAAAATTTTGTTTGCTTATTCAAACTGTCGAAGTGCTTATTTCGTCAAGGTTTTAGCTTATTAAAAAGTTTTAGTTTAATATTTCATTCTATCTTAAAACTCGTACTAATTTACAAATCGGTTAGCTTATTTGTCATGGTATCTAGTTCTATTGCTTATAGGATTGTTTTTTTTTCGTATGTCTAAATGCTCTTGCTTATTAGTTTTGCTTATTTTTGTAACTCAGCTTATTTTACTAAAAATTAACTCGTTGGCTTATAGCATCTGTACGTTTGGTTTGGAAAATTTGATTTGGGCCGTGTATTGATTGGGCCTTCGTTTGTGTTGGACTTAGTTAAGTATCTTAAGTCAATTTAGAATTGGGCTAGTTTAATTCTGGGCTTGCGAGTTAATTACAGAACTGAAATATTGGAAACAGGTTATACTTTGTCACTGTTAACATTTGATTTTTGTTGTTGTTGACTTTTGGTACCGGTCAATTCACGAGGCGCGAAGCTTAAGGGTTTATTTAGCTAGACCGAATTTGATTATTTGTTTTAGCTAAATAAATCGGGTGGTATTCGTTTAATTGCGGGTCTTTAATTCGGTTCCATTTTCTATCCCTTTTCAATATATTAGTGTAGCTTAGTATAAAAATGTTTTGCTTTGTGACTTCTTTCTTTAGGTATGAATATAAATAATAATATAATAAATACTACTACTTATATTAACCAAATCAATTCAAGTTTCCCCTGAAAAGGTTCAAAGAAAGAAAATCAATGAAATCCGAGTAGTATATGATATTCCCGGGTCGTTTTCCCGACGAGGAATGCAAATTTGAAAGTCGAAAGTCGGTTTGATATTTGATGCTTGAATGGAAAAAGATTTTGATTTGTTTTCTAAATCTACGGGAAAATTAATGCAATCTACACTAAAAAACAATTAAGGCAACACACATTTAAACTAAAAACGCAAACGGGAATCCTAAAAACACGACTTAAAATCCTAATTTATCAAAAATAAATCCTAAAATGATCTTTTTAACTTTTATAAGTCCTAATTGACTAAAATCCAAGAACTAAGAAAACTAAACCAAAAATGAAAGCAATTTAAGCTTAAAAACACGAAAAACGTAAACGGGATTCAATCTCATTCTTTAAAAAACTAAAATCCACAAATTTAACCTTACGAAAGCAAATCTAATTTTCCTAAGCTTTCACAAAGACATCTTCGGCAACACCAACCGGATAAGCGACTGATCGGTTTGCGAGCTTGAGAGTCATGCGAGTCGGAGTAAGTTCCGGGAGCGAAATCTTCTCCAGACGGAAAGAAAGGCAGTAAGTTGCATGCTAGCGCCTTGAAGATCGGCTAGGCTAAGCACTCATCTAAGCTCAAAAAATCACAAGGAATAATTAAACTTGCCGGGGTCTTCCAGTTTTTTTGGTGAACTTCTAAGGAGCACCGTCCGAACAATTTCTACATTTATGGACGTATTTGCCAATTCAAATTATTTATCCTTTTTTACTATTTAGGCAGACTCTTAAACGTAGTAAGAGAATTAGGGCATGCACGAAGCAAATATTGAAGTGTAATCTTTGAAACATTTGAAGGAACTTCAACATTTGATTATTATCTTTTTCATGGAGCTTTTGGTCATTAAGCCTCGAAGGATAAGGTATTGACGGTTTAGGATTAGGCTTCAGAGCAACTTTGGGATTTGGAATAGGAACTTGGACAACCAGAGGTTGGACGTGTGCGGTACTTTCTAAATTTGTAGTTTGCACCTTGTCCTTTGTCGCCTCAATTTCACGTTTCGCTTCCTCCGGGAGAGGAGAAGGAGTCGGTAGAATCGTAGGTCCATCATAAGCAACACCACTTTAGGTGGTAATAGCTTTCAAATCACCTCTCAGGTTAGCAATGATATTACTAGGAAGTGATCCCAAACCTTAAGGATTTTGTTTTTGCATAGTAAGATTAGTTAACATTTTCATTATTTAATTGTTTTGATTTTCTATCTTATTGTTTCTTGTATCAAGAGAAGATTTGAATTCATTTCGTAATTCTATCTTTATATTAGTCATTTGAGTTTGCATGCTCTCAAAGTAGCTTCAATACTTTTCATGTAGCATGTTAACTCATTCGAAGGTCTAACTTGAGCTTGATAATTTGGAGCTTGAAAATTCGGAGCTTGATAATTGTTGTTTCCTTGATTGAAGTTTTGCCCTCTTCCTTGATTGTTTGGAGCTTGATTTTGATTGTACCGATTGTAGTTTTGATTGTTTTGAACATTCGGAGGAGGAAAACCGGGTGGTCCCATTTGGTTTCTAGCACGATAATTCGGGTCTCCTTGAGGACGGTATCCGGTACCTCCTTGATTGTAGTTCCCCGTGGCTGCAGAAGCATTAAAAGTGTTGCTATCGATAGCAAGACACCCATAGTACGGATGCGGTCCACCACAAGTAACACAAATCTCTTCTACAGCTTTCACGAAAGCTTGTTGATTAGCCTTGTTCATAAGCACTAATTCCTTAACGATCGCGGTAAGAGCAGTTACATCCAGAGAAGGAGATGAAGAAGAAGTAGTAGTACTCACTTTTGAAACAATCGGTTTGTTTCATGAAGTGCGTACTTTCAAATTATTCTCAATAATCGTCAAAGCATCTCGAGAAGTATGGTTCAAAAGATTACCACCGGTGGCTGCATTTAGAGAATCTTGATCGGATTGTGTTAATGCATTATAAAATGTATCGATTTGGTGCAATTCCAAAAAACCGTGATGTGGGCATTTACGAATAAGATCTTTAAAACGGTCCCATGCCTCACTAAACGTTTCATCAAACTTTTGTTGAAAATTCGTGATATCACTCTTGAGATTCGTAGTCTTCGAAGGAGGAAAGAAATAATTCACAAATTTGGATACGTAATCCTCCCATGTAAGAATAGAACGAGGGGGTTCTTTTTCAAGCCAAATCCGGGCTGCCCCCTCAAGAGAAAATGGAAAAAGCATCAACTTGATAGCTTCATGTGGAACATTTTTGTATTTAAGCGTATAAGTGATATTGTTAAACCAACGAATGTGAGCATTAGGGTCGTCCCTCTCAAACCCATGAAATTGGCTCGAAGTTACTAATTGAAGTAACCCGACTTTCAAATCAAAATTTTCGGCAAGTATAGCGGGAATAACAATCGCATCTCCGTAACCCTCGGTGGGTGCTTGGAGTAATTCCGACATAGTACGCGTATCCGCCATAGTGACAACGGGAGTCTCTACAATAGTTCGAAGCTCGGGTTCGACTGTTGCTTGGAACGTCTACGATTACGTCGCTTCGGAATCGTGGAAGATTCAACAATTAAATTCGATGAAGATCAAATGCGCATGCACTAAACAAAATAAGAGAAATAAATATAAAAGAAAAAAATATTTTTTTAAACCGATAGTCAAAAGTTCACGGTAGCTCTCTAGAAAACGCACAAAGAAGTAGAGGAACGGGTAAGCGCGAAGCGTTTTAAAAACCTTCTCCTTTTGGGTCGAAGTTCGTAGGATCAACCCTCCTTATACCTCTCTTATAGTTTGTTAATCTAAAGGTGAGCCGATTAAACAATTGACAACACGATTTCTTTTTTTTGGTTTTTAATTTTTTTTGGTACTTTCAATACTTTAGGAAATGTATTGTTGGTATTATAATAATTTCTCAAAAATAAATCAAGAAAAATAAAATATTTTTGTATTTTTTTAAGTTTTATATAAATGAAAAATAATAAAGAAATGTAAAATATATATTCACAAAAAACGACAACTTCACGGGGAAGGGTCTTCAAAACACTAATCTTCAAACTTCAATACGATATTCGTTACACACTTCCTCCGTCAGCGGCGCCAAAAACCTGATTCGGATAATTTAGTCTATAATA